>CALZFC010000029.1:4230000-4287500 GCA_945643635.1 Allodiplogaster sudhausi
AAAATAATTGGGGAAAATGCGCAGCGAAAAGTTCGAAATGGAATTCATATTTAAATGTGTGTGCACAAGGAGAGAAAGGAGAAGAAAGGTGGATAGAACATGGGAGGAGGCAATCGCCCTTGTTCTGAGCACTGAAACGTTTGGCGAAAAGATCACTGAGCGAGGGGGGGGGGGAGAGGGAGGGAAGTGGCCCTGACGAAGTGAAATGGGTGGATGGATGGATGACTTGCAGCGTCTCTTCACTCCTCTCCTCTCCTCTCTCCGCCATCCTCTTCCTCTAGACCTCTTAGCCGAATGCATAATTACCCCCAAGCGAGCACTTCTAGTTTTACATGCTCACCCCCCCCCCCCCTCCTGCTCACGTTTCATTTTCTCATTACTCACGTAGCACACGATTGAAACAGAAGTGAACCTGCTGCCCTGAATAACCATTCGAGTCACTTGAAGCGGCGACGAGATGGCCGAGCACGATAAACTTGCGGACTGTGCGGATATGCACGCATGTAGCAAACGCCTGTTCAATATTGCACGTAACGCATATTCATCCAAATTTTTGGGTTTAATGCTGAAGCCAGTAATGAGAAATTTTGCATAATTAAGTTAATTTGGCATTTATATGGATATAATTGTAAAATTGCTCTCTTTTCAACTTCAGCTAATCTGATACCCTTACGTAGGAAATGTTCTTTCCTATAAGAGAAAAAAAAAGTATCTAGAAACTATTAGTGCTCTGTTCGTTCTGCAGAGGAGTTCTTTGGTGAACAGCGAAAAAAAGGAACACTTCACCCTCTCACTCCCTTTTGCTCTCATTTGCTGTGACCTCATGGATACAATGAAAAAAGATCATTGAGAACTTGATGTTATTATACAGAGAAGCGAGAAGTAATCTTCAAAAAAGGCTAAACTGTTAAGTAAATTTGACAAACCCTAACGATAAGCGTTACCGTTCTCTGACGCCGTGACCGTTTCGTATGAGGAGTCAGCCAAAGAGTGGCAGAAGATGTTAAAACGAGATTCCTGATTAATTACTAACTAAGTATCACGCCACTGATCATTGGTCGCGGACCATACTTGTAAGTATAAATATCATATAGTTTATGCACTCTGTATGTGCTACTATTGTATGTACCTACACAGGGCACAAATTCAGCGTATTAACGAGGTTGCATAATACTCGATTCATTCGATCAGGGGATAGACTCTGCTTCAGAATCTCGATCATCCTGAAATCAAATCCATCGATGCGGTCCAATCGCAGAAATCGCTAGGTTAGCCGTAATATGTTCTCTCCTAGTCTCTTCGACGAAATCGTGACATGTATCACCCCCCACTTCCGTGCAATAAATAGCTCAACATGCATTCCATCGGCGCCTTTACCCTATAAAGTAATTAACAGTTTCAAACAGTAATTGCATACAAACAAAAAAAAAGTAAAAGAAAACCTTATGGCCATTTGGTTTGAAGTTGGGCGAATGGCCACATTCATATTTCAATGAATTCTGGTTACCCCTTTCTATCATACGGTTAGCATGCCGTTGTCGTTCGTGATTCCGATTGCAATTTAGTATCTCGTTTTAAGAGAGCCTCTCTGTAAGGATCAAGCAGCCCTCAATGAAGGCCTGCCCCGATTCAGTTTCTGATTTAGTTATGCAAAATTTAATTAGGGGTTCACATATGCATTGTAAAGAAGATTAGTAGATCAATTTTTTTTCTTGTCTGGGCAAGCAAAAGTAAGGAAAAAGTGTACATCGCCATAACTTTCTTTAACATCAACATTTTCCATTTACTTTTTTTTATTGACATCCCGGTTGAATTCTAATCAAAAACTCTATTGATGTATTTGGTCAAATATTTTATTCTCATGTCGAAAAATTATTTTAAATATTTCAATTTCACCGTTGAATACCTTATACTCATTTAGTCCTGGGTTTTATATCTCAAAATGTAGAGCATTAAAAACTGTATAACATATATTCTTTTCGTTTAGTGTGTCCTACCCTAAAGGGGTTCAAATGGGGGCAACACGGTTATGTAGGATTCAAGGAATGCGTGAAAACGAAGTTAAATTCTTGTTATGACATAAAATAAACTACTTCATACGATTCAGCACGTTTTTCTTATCATAAAAGCTTTCCAACAAAATTTCATAAAAACATTTTTCTATGAAAAAAATGCATTTTTCGATTTTTTTTGCGATAGTCAGAAAATGACCTAAAACTATTCGAATCGCTGTATCTTCAATGTTTTCAGCGAAAACAGAATGCGGATAGTACTGAACAATACGCGACAAAATTCTCTACAACATACATCATTTATATCCGAGTACAAGGTCCCTACGAATGGCAGTATTGATTTTCCTATGGCCGTCGCGCCAAAAGTGACAGATCCTCGTTTTGCAATCTACATGATTCCTACTTATACTATATTAATGTACAGGACATGTTGTATCACCCACTATTTTCTGTTCAGATGGATTACCGAAAAAGTGCCCTATGGATCTTTGAAAACATAACTCTGGGAACCGATGATAAACGACATGAGGAAGACCCCCGGTTTCGTTTAGATATGCGGTGCAGCGGTTTAAGCAAGACTGAAATAAGAAGGTAAGTTTATCTAATATAGTTAAAATTAAGGAGCAGGAACTGAAGAGAGAGAAGGAAATGACGTGAGAGAGAGAGGGAACGGGAGATCTAGTTGATTGCACTTCTGAGTGGAAAACTTATGGTTAGCTGAATGAGTAGCGAGACATTGTAGGAATTTCGGAGAGTGAGAGAGAGAGGGTGAAGGGGCCGGGTCAAACTGAGCAGAGCACAGGTGACCGCTTGCTGTGTTCACATTTTGTGTCTCTTTTGTTGTTTGGGCCGTGCCCTGAGAGTGAAGGGAAAGAGAGGGGGGGGGGGAGAAAGAGAGAGGAAGATAGAGAGACAGGAGGAGAAAGAGAGAGGAAGATAGAGAGAGAGAGGGAGAGAGAGTAAAATGGAGAGAGAGTGCGAGTAGGAATGCGAGTTATTCACCGATTGCTACGACTTGTAATTGCAATCGCAGAACCGATTAAACTACGATATTGCCGTTCTTAAAAAAATTAATATTAAATGGCATTTTTGGCAGGCATAGAAAGTAAAAGTTATTTTTTGAAACAACATTGTTAGACTCGAGATTGTTCGATGAATTAAAGATTTTGTTAGACATATCTAACAATTTTTTTAATGATGAGGCACGCAAACAAGTCAGGAGGCAATTGTTTAGATTGTTTTATCCGAAACGCAATGAGAGATCATGAGAAAGAGCGTGATATAAACCATTTATCCGGTCAACGTAGATTGCTGATTTAAAGGACTACTTTATGCATCCAGAAGATGGACTTTACGCATACGAAACAAAAGAAAGCGTCATTACTGTAGGCATTTAAAAGAAGGATGCTGATAAAAAAAACAGATTGCAAGTTGGTCAATCTAATTACCCGATCTACACCTAAATAAAACTACGAGTCAAAAACTATGTTGGTGTCTCAATTGTTTGAAGCCTTTAGTTCAACGAATTTGTTTGAAATGACAAGCAACTGCGCTACAAGATTCTAAACCAATATTGTTTCGGCGTAAAGTTGTTTGATATATACATCACACAAAGTTTTTGTGTGCACCAGCTAAAAATTTAATGTTTCCGAGCTCTCTACATCACATTCGGCAACATTTCTAAAGCTTATCTTCTTTGAAAACAAAAGAAATACTTTGTTAACATACATTTATAGTTTATGAATGATTTCCTACATCAATTTGTTTTTGATATGATAATTTTTTGTTGGTAAATTGCCAGCTACATATGTATATATATATTAACTTTATCAATTTTATTATCATACAATTTTTAGATAAATTTTTTATGCAATTTCAATGCAGCCTTAAACTGGTGCAAAGCTGAAATACAATCATTTAGGCGAATTACATTTTATTTTGTAGAAATTGAATGTTGGATTCGAATACATTCAAAAGATTGTTCGCTGCTAATTCAAATGATCTTCAAATAAATGTTTTAAACATAATTAATTATGTAATTAAGTCAAACAAGTAATTCAAGAATAATGATTCAAATTTTTCTTGAACATCGATCAGTGCTAAGAATGCGAAACGAAGCAGAGGTGCGGAAAAGATTGGCGATGATTGGAGATATCTCACATTATGCGATCAAATGACCAGGGTGATGTTCGCTCGTCTCCAAGCCAGTTTTCATCAGTCAATGAAGGGATGCGAAGGGAGGGGGGCACCAGTGAAAATCGAAAGTTCATCTGTTGAAAAAGCTTTTCGTTTCGTGATGACAAATAAACTTTGCAGGCCAAAACGAAAAGTATTATCACACGTACCTATGACATAATCTGTTTGTATTCAACTATCCAATGTGGAGCGAAAAAAATTTTACGTAGATAAGTTTATATACGTGCTATGTCACGACCACTTACAATACGGACTTCCTGGAACATGTAGATGAACTACGGCTGAATCCAAAATGTGCCCTTTTGTGTTGAACATTTCAATGTGTAAACAACTCTCTAAATCGTGTCTGTGTGAAAGTTGAACAAATGCTGTCATGAAACAAAAGATTTCTCATCACGAAGAAATCTTAAGAAGAATATGATGAATGTTTCGGTTCGAAACATCAAAATCTCTGACCAGTACTTGAATATGCGAACTTATACTGAAATACTACAATCCTTGCACAAAGAGATAGCAAAGATCAGTTCACATGACTGGTAAAGGAAAAGTCAGACATAAATATGTTGATATAAATATGCCTAACATATTCATGGAAAACCTTTTGTTTTGCAATAATCCGTCTCCTTGTCTCTCATTGTCAGTCATTATTGTTTTGTTGCCTCTGCCATTATATAGCCTGATAGTATGCAAACTTTGTGAACCTTTTCTCACTATCGGTAAGACTAGTATGGTACTTGTTTAGGTAAATGATTATATGAACCGATGCAAGTTATGCGAACAATTTCAGGCTCGAATGGAGAGCGTGCTCCTTTTCCAATTGACCTTGGACGTGTTGGCCATGCTTGAGAACATCTGGTTCCTGTGGATTGTCGCGAGAACGGAAAGCAGTCTGATCAGTGGCTATCGCTACGCGCTCATCGTTGAGATCCTCGTTGACTGCCTTCACATGCTCGCCTACTGCTGCTACTTGCCAGTACCTTTATTTCAGTACTTATCAGTGCTTACTTACCAGTACCAAGTACTTAGCACTTACCAGTTAGAAAGAAAATAACGATTGCAATTTCTGGAGCTAAAAATAATACCATTTTATGAAATTACACTGGTGCCTCCACTTCTGGGCTTTGTCTCCAAGTCCTCGTTTCTACTCCCGACCGGGTCATTAATTCCGGACATCTTGACGTTTTGCTACATGTTTCCGCTTCCCTTGAGCATGGAGATGGTGCTGCTTGGATTCATCTTTCGGCTGCTCCATATTAGGAGGTAAAAAAATACAGTTAAAGGAGAGTGAGCGATGACAAAAAACTAATGCTGGTTCGAATTACGGCGTTCACCCTCGGACCAGAAACAGATTTTTGCCTAGTAATCATCGATTTTAGGTCACGGCTGCTTCGGATGTCTAGGAGTGTAGTTGGTCGCTTGATACTTGTCATCGGTTGCGCCCTTCCTATGAGCCTCTTCTACATTCTCATCATAAGGTTCGTTTATCAACCTATAATGGTCGCATTTTTCATGTCATTTGCTACTCTTCTGCTCTGAAAACTTTAGTTATATTACTTGTTTCCTCATTATTTAAACAAGAATAGAAAAAAAACATACTTAAAAAAAATCCCCACAGCGCACTCTCAACGCCTCACCAGGACTATGACGACTTTGCGCGTGCGAACAACCTTCCGTCCAACGTCCACTTTGTCATTTTCAACACTAATAATGTAGGCGTCTCGTCATTTTTAACGTTAACAGTTTTCAATCAATCTAACTTTCTGTCACAAACAGTATCGGCTATTACAAATAAGCGCAAAAAGTTTTTGGCATTCTCGCCGTATCATTCCAATAGTGCACATATTATTCATTCTGAAAACGACATTTAATCTGATGAAGCGCTCTCAAGCGTGACTGCGCTGAGTTTTAGGCTTTCAAACAGTTTTATTTTGTGATCGGAAAGGTGATCAGCTCTTTGCTACTGCTGTCATTGAAATTCGAACAAGAGTAATAACTTTCGCCATACTAATCACAGTTCCTTCAAAGTGGCTTCTGAAAGGGCTCTGTTTATATATGTACATACATACGTAGCCTATTCATGTTGTTGTTGTTGTTGCTGTTGTTCACCACGGAATCCATTAACCCGCTGAAGTAATGTATATCTCAGCCTCGCTCGCTCGCATTCGTCGGGAGTGCCATGTCGATCCAGCTTGTGCTGGTGGCCGCGATGCTCGGCTGCGTGTACGGCATCATGCGCACGCTTCGTGTCGGCCTGTTGCCGGACAACTTTCAGCGCATCCACAAGCGCGCTCTTGTCATGCTTCTCCTACAGGTTTTCAAGGAGATCACCGATAAAAAAAGAAGATTTCACAAATTGCCGCCCTCATTCGCACTATCATAAGAGCGTTGCTATTTTCACGAAGCGGGCTGGTGCGACCTGCGAAATAGTACGCGAGAGATGTGAATACATATTCCTAGGATGAACACAGCCATTCGAAATTGCATACAATATGTTTCAGTGATCACCTTCCCTTAAAAAAACACAAGCCACAAAGATATAAAGTCCCTTAGCGCATGAGTAACGCACTTCTTCAGGCTTCCGTTCCTGCAATCTTCCTTACGTTGCCCGGGTTCGCCAGCGTTATGCCGGCAACTGCTCATCTCACCAGCTACGCAACAAGTCTCGCTCCAAGCTTCATCGCCATCCTCAACCCCATCATTGTCGTCGCCGTCACAAAGGAGTACAGACGTGCGATCTTGAACTCGTCCAGAATCGGGCGCTGGCTCGGGAACCGCGAAAGAGGTGCAGCAACAAGTGTATATTACTCTAGCGGGCATGCATGAGAAAGCAAACCTATATACGTGACATAAATTCTCTGTCTTCTCTATTAGCTTTAATTCTATTTTTTTTTGTAATTGCTAATTTATGGAGGAAATTTCCGAGTCATTCTATGTCTCCCTTTTCATGTTGCTGGTTGTCTTTCCTCTTTCTCCTTGCGAAGAAAGTACAAGCATGCGAGGGAGCTTTGAAATAGAATTTACAATTAGTGGGAAAAAGTTCTTCAGATATTCACGTACATTTAATTGTCTTTTAAACTAAAAAAACCTCATTCTCGGAAACGCGTCGTCATTTATTCTTCCATCAATGGCTGTGATAAAGAATATTTAATTCTTTCGACTTTAAGCTCTATAAACATGCTATTTAAATTAAATCGATGAGATTTTCAATGACCCATGCAAGCATATGTAAGTGCATACATACTACATATGTTCGACACATATTCATACATAGATTTTGCTTTGGCTAGGTCATCATGCTTAACAAAAATTTTAGCAAGAACATCCAATGCTTTCTTTTCTTTTCTCACGCGTTTCCGTTTGAGAAATGTATCATGGATGCATGATTCTTTCGAGGGACCCGAGCCAGCGCCCACGAGTTAAGGATCGCACGTCTGTACATATTTGTGACGGTTGGTGACGATGATGGGGTTGAGTACGGCAAAGAAGCTTGCTGCAGAGACTTCTTGCTTACATTAGCTTGTAAGATAAGCTGTTGCCGGTATCACGCTTGCGAACCCGTTCTTCGTTAGGAAGGTTTGCGGGAACTGAGGCCTGCAGAAAAGTGTGTCACTCCTTGGCCCATCCTCTCATGCTCGCGTGAGCTATTTCGCAGTTCGCACCAACCAACAAACTGCGTGAAAATAGCACGCGCGCTAGAGAGAGATCTGACAGTTTGTCAGTGAGACTCTCGTGCATCATTTATTGATGATGAATAGTCCACCAACTCAATATATGCAACTCTGTGTCTGTGTGATTAATTGAAACTAGACATCAAACAAAAGCCTTATAAAAAGAAATCTTAGGAACATGTGAATGTTTCCATTCGAAACATCAAATCCTCTCACCAATAGATGAGTATGAGAAATTAATACAATTATACAATCATTGCACAAAATGGCTGCAAAGATCAGCTACAATGCGTGGTAAAGAAGAACATTCAGACGTACATTTTTCCGTTTGTTTGTCTGAAACATTATGGGAAAATCTATTGCTTTTTTTCTCACCATCAGCTTCACTTTCATTATATAACATGAAAGTGCGGAATACTTTGTGAGACATTTTCGCTTCTTGGCACGATTTGTACGTTTCTTTTTGAATATACTTTGAATACGTGATACCACATAAGTAATGCGTACAATTTCAGGCTCAAATGGAAGGTGTACTCCTTCTCCAATTGACCTTGGACGTGTTGGCCATGCTTGAGAACATCTGGTTCCTGTGGATTGTCGCGAGAACGGAAAGCAGTCTGATCAGTGGCTATCGCTACGCGCTCATCGTTGAGATTCTCGTGGACTGCCTTCACATGCTCGCCTACTTCTGCTACTTGCCAGTACCTTTATTCAGTAATATGAATGTCCAGATTTCACTTGTCAAGATTTCATATGTTCATTATACAGAAGGGAAAAAATTGGCAATAAAAAACATACTATTTTATGAAATCATGCTGCTGCCTCCACTTCTGGGCTACGTCTCCAAGTCCTCGTTTCAACTCCCGACCGGGTCATTAATTCCGGACATTTTGACGTTTTTCTACATGTTTCCGCTTCCCTTGAGCATGGAGATGGTGACACTCGGCTTCATCTACCGACTTCTCCATATTAGAAGGTAATAAACATGTAGTTAATTGATAGCAACTACCGAAAAATTATGAGAGCTTTCAAGTTGCATCGACCCTTCAAATATCGTTTTGCTGTTAAAAAATCGATAGTGCAGGTCACGACTGCTTCGTATGTCGAGGAGTGCAGTTGGTCGCTTGATTCTCGTCATTGGTTGCGCCCTTCCTCCGAGCCTCTTCTACATTCTCATTATTAGGTTCATTTGGCAACCTATAATGGTCGCTTTTCATGTCACTTGCATACTCTCTTCACCTATGAAAACGTTTCCTATACAACTTCTTTCCTGGTTATTTAAACAAAATTAACTTATATTTAAAAATCCCCACAGCGCCCTCTCAACGCCTCACCATGACTATGACAACTTTGCGCGTGCGAACAACCTTCCGTCCAACGTCCACTTTGTCATTTTCAACAGTAATAATGTTGGTTTCCCGCCATTTTTAACGTTAACAGTTTTATTTTTTTCATTTTTCTACTTCTTATCACAAACAGTGTCTTCTATTACAAATATGACAAGCAATCAGCTCTGTGCAGCTGTTCACATTTAAATACGAAGCCCAACGACATTGAAACAACAACGAAAAAGTGATAACTTTCTTCATAGTCATCACAGTTCGTTCAAATTTGCATCACGCAATTCCTCTGAACGAGCTCAATTGATCTACCTTGTATATTCATGATGTTGATGATGTCCACGGGCCATCCATCTGCATATCTCTCTCAGCCTCGCTCGTTCGCATTCGTCGGGAGTGCCATGTCGATTCAGCTGGTGCTGGTGGCCGCGATGCTCGGCTGCGTCTACGGCATCATGCGCACGCTTCGTGTCGACATGTTGCCGGACAACTTTCAGCGAATCCACAAACGCGCTCTCGTCATGCTTCTTCTACAGGTACCATCATGATCCTCAGATGTACGATGATTTGCTTTAAGCAGGCCACACTTTTACTTGCATCACCTAAAGATCGAGAATAAAAGTTTAACGATCCTTTAATTAGGATAAGAGATGGCAATGAGTGACACCTCTGCAGGCCTCCGTTCCTGCAATCTTCCTTACGTTGCTCGGGTTCGCAAGCGTGATACCGGGAATTGCCTTTCTTACCACCTATACAACAAGTCTCGCTCCAAGCTTCATTGCCATCCTCAACCCCATCATTGTCGTCGCCGTCACCAAGGAGTACAGACGTGCGATCTTGAACTCGTCCAGAATCGGACGCTGGCTTGGATGACGCAAACGAAGTGCAACCGTTGTAAATCACTCGAGCGGTCACGCTTGAGAAAGCAAGCCGATAAAGGTGATATAAATTTCCTCTATTGATTTAAAGGAGACAATTTCCAACTGCATGTTTTGGCAGTAATTTTGAATTGCAATTGTAGCATGCGATAGTCGAAAATTCCCTGGATGGATGAGTCGAAAGAGCTTCATTCATATCACCTGTGCAAAAAGAGAGATTTTAACCAGAGGCAGATGAGAAAGAGCCAGAGGTATAGCAAATATGTACAGTCTGAACAAAAGAGAGAGAGAGAGATCACTCATCCCTGCGGGACACTTGAAGAGGCTGGAAAGACAGACGAAAGAGAGTCGTTGACTTTTACTCTAAATGATTGAAAAACGAGACATGATATCCTCGAAAACCCATAGATTACAATTTTGACATACATATGTACAAGTCTCTCTACTTTCTTAATGAGCGTTAATTCTAATGTATTTGTTATTCCTGAATTTGTATAAGAAATTTCCGAGTCATTCTCTGTTTCCCTTTTTATTGTGCTCGTTGACTTTCTTCTTTCTTCATTCGAAGAAAATACAAGCATTCGATAGAACATTGAAATTGAAGCTGGTTGGAACAAATTATTCAGATATGCATTTTCAATTGGTTTTTAAACGTTAAAAAATCCTCACTAACACATTGTCGTTTATACTTCCATCAATGGCTGAGATAAATAAAGAGATGATTCTTTCGACTTTAAGTAGGCTATTTAAACAAAATTATAAAGATCATGCATAATACATTTCGAACAAAATTTAGCAAGAATTTCAATTTATCAGCATTGTTTTAATGGCATCTAGAGCCCGCCAAATTTTTTTTCTCATCCGCTCGAGAAATATTGAACGGTTGCACGTCTTTCACGGCTCCCTTCGAACCAGCGTCCTATTCTGGACGAGTTCAAGATCGCACGTCTGTACTCCTTTGTGACGGCGACGACGATGATGGGGTTGAGGATGGCAATGAAGCTTGGAGCGAAAGTTGTTGCATAGATGGCAAGATACCTAGTTGCCGGAATCAGGCTTGTTAACACGGGCACCGTTAAGAACACTGCGGGAACGGAGGCCTGCAGCGAGAAGTGTGACTCCTTGGCCCATCTCCTACCACGACGAACTGTGGGGCTAGTGGTTTCTTGGAATGAGTACGACCACCAAAAAAAAATTAGAGCAGTTTCGAATTGCTCACCCTGACACTCTCATTCTCGTGTGGGCCATTCCGCAGGTCATACAAACCCGCAGCGTGAAAAGCGCAAATGAATGAGTCGGCGGCAATTTGAAATCACATCTACCAATCCGTTGATCTTCCTCCTTGATAACCTGTAGAAGAAGCATGACGAGAGCGCGTTTGTGGATGCGCTGAAAATTGTCCGGCAACAGGCCGACACGAAGCGTGCGCATGATGCCGTACACGCAGCCGAGCATCGCGGCCACCAGCACAAGCTGGATCGACGTGGCGCCCGCGACAAATGCGATTGCTCGAGGCTGACAAGCATTTTCAAAGTACTTTATGACTCATATTCGTGGTGGACTACCTCACTCTATACAGACAAGAAAAAATACCGTGAAATCGCAATAAACCTGAGGCAAAAACACTTGAGAACTATAGATTTTGAAGGAAAAACACTATGATGCAGTTGTATGACTGAAGTGTTATTAACCCCAATAGATATTAGAAAAAGAGTATGGGAGACAGCAGCAATGCGATCGGTGGAGAGAATAGAGTGTCTATTTCAAGATGAACTAATCCCATTGATGCGAAATTCCGGCTGACATTAATTTCTGCCCTACAGTTGAAGGCTGAAATAAAAGATTCTGTAAAGTTTGCAATATTTGTGATTCTTAAGGGGCTTGAAAGCACAACAGGATTGACCACGATTGAATGGATCAGTGCTGTGAACGATTTATCTTCGATGTTTGAAGCGAATCTTGGCTGTCGCTGTGGCTGCCCAATTAGCCTCGAAATTTTTTTATTGTGGTTTGGTACAAAGGCTTCGAACCACACTTTTGGCAGCCAGGTTCGAGTAGAACCGACAAAACAAAATATGCAATGCAAGGTGGAATGAATGGGGAGAGATTAGTTGATTGGCAAGTAACGTGACAGGGAGGCATGGCTCAGAAAATACTATTGCAGCAGGTGTAATCCACGCCCAGCTGCATTTTATGGTATTTGACCAGTTATACTCTTAAGTTGTATGGCGATGGTATTTACCGTCGCCTGGACTAGTGTTCACAATGGTATGTTTCTTGTGTGTATACTAAAATTACTGCGATTTGCTTCCCTTGTGAAATCATCAAAAATTGTGAAATCATCAACAACAAGATGAGAGATCAACAAGAACATGAATATGCAAAGTAATAGAGCGCCTGATGCCATATTTGGACGATCTACTGTTTGTGCTAGAAAAATGAAGAAAAACGGATGAAGAACCAATGTTGATGAACTACTAACATTTGTAGTGTTAAAAACGGAAAAGTAGACGTTTGACGGAAGATTGTTCGCTCGCGCAAAGTCGTCATTGTCGTGGTGAGGCGTAGAGAGGGCGCTGTGTGTACAAATTTTGTCTGTTGTTGTTTATTTTCATATCAAATGGAAAGACGACTCGTAGGAAAGTTTGCTAGTAGGGAAAGGAGAAAGGGACATGAAAAAGGCGATCATTATAGGTCGTCAAATTAACTTCATCATGAGACAGCAGAAAACGCTCGCAGGGAGTATGCAACCGATGGTGAGAACAAAGCGACCAGCTGCACTCCTCGACATACGAAGCAGTCGTGACCTGGATTATCGAGTTTTTTTTACCAATCAAATATATCGACTATTATTAGGTTAAAAAACAGTTGCAAAAAATAGAAGTAGTTAAAGGAGGAAATTTTTACGGAGATAGTCCTCCTTTATTTTCTTTACCTTCTAATATAGAGGAGCCGATAGATGAATCCGAGTGTCACCATCTCCATACTCAGTGGAAGCGGAAACACATAGCCAAGCATCAAGATGTCCGGAATTAGTGAACCGGCCGGGAGTAGATGCGAGGACTTGGAGACAAAGCCGATGAATGGAGGCATCACCAACATTTCCTAAAATAGTATACTTTTTATTGCTCTTAAGTAACGGTGACAAGAAAAGTATTGAGGGCAACATTGGCCGTCTAATTAATGACACTTTAAAATGGAAATTAAAGATAAAGGTACTGGTAAATAGCAGCAGTCGGCGAGCATGTGAAGGCAGTCAACGAGGATCTCAACGATGAGCGCGTAGCGATAGCCACTGATCAGACTGCTTTCCGTTCTCGCGACAATCCACAGGAACCAGATGTTCTCAAGCATGGCCAGCACGTCCAAGGACAGTTGGAAAAGGAGCACACCCTCCATTCGAGCCTGAAATTGTAAGCATTACTTATTTTGTCTCATTTTATTCCTTAAAAAAGTAAAGTACTAGTAGCGAAAATGTCTAATAAAGTATTGCGCACTTTCATGTTATATAATGAAAGTAGGGCTGAGAGACAAAGAGGCCAGTATTTGAAAAACAATAGATTTTCTCAGAATATTTCAGACATAAAAACGGATATGTATGTCTGAATATTCTCCTTTACCACGCATTGTAACTGATGTTTGCAGTCACTTTGTGCAATGAAGCATAACTTTAGGTATTTCTCCTACTTATGTATGTACTGGTGAGAGACTTTGATGTTTCGAATGGAAATATTCACATGTTACTAAGATTAAAAACCTTTTGTTAGATGGCTTTTCAGACAGACACAGAGTTGTATTCTGGTGGATACAAAATTATTCCTTTATCAAGAAATGATGTACAAGAGTCTCATCAAAAAAGGTCAGATCTCTCTCGAACGCGCGTGCTATGTATGTTCACGCAGTGGGTTGGTGCGAACTGCGAAAGAGAGGATGGGCCAAGGAGTGACACACGTCTCTGAAATCCCCCTTTCCATCAACCTTCCCATCTATGGCTGGAAAATCTACATATTCATATGTGTAGAACATAGTCACGTATGCTAGTATAGCTTACACCTTTCCCTTGTCATTGAACATCTCATAAATTTAAATGACCTGTTTAGCGCGCTTAAAGGCGGAAGAATTAGTATATATTTCTTAATCCCAGCCAATGATGCAAGAATAAATGACAATTTGTTTGTGTTATTTTTCGGTTAAAAAAAACATAATTCAATGTCCATATATGACGGTGCAAACTTAAAAAAACGGTCGTTTTTGCGTTTTCGACCCGTTATGCAACATATATCTGAAGGATTTTTTAACCTTATTCGCTCTCGCACAGGGGTGGCCGGCCCCGGCCCCCGGGGCCGGGGGCGGGGCCGACTCTGGGGGCCGGGGTCGAGCTCGGAAGCGGGGGGCCGGGGCCGAGCTCGGAAGCGGGGGCCGGGGCCGGGGCCTACCTTGGGGGCTGTAATTAAATGAAGTTCACCCCCAGTTGAACAAATTATGAGCCAATTTATGACTAAATGTGCCACGCTTTATTCAGTATGCGTTACATATGTATTGCGCATACGCATTTTCTCAATTTTATATAGATTTTCCCCCGAAGCGAAATTTTTTTGAGAAAATGTTTTAGATTTGGGGTTGGGGCCTCCTTTGGGGGGAACCTTGGGGGCCGGGACCGGGGCCGACCTTGGGGGCCGGGGCCGGGGCCGGGGACGACATCGGGGGCCGGGGCCTACCCTGGGGGCCGGGGCCGGATATTTTCGGCCCCCGGCCACCCCTGCTCTCGCACCTTGTACTTTTGCGCACCGGGAATGAAGAAAGAGAACGAACAACGTGAAAAGGGAGACAGGGAATAAAAAAAGTTAGAATTAAAGCTCATAGAGAAGGTATAGAATTTATGTCACGTTTAAATGTTTGCTTTCTCATGTCTGCCCGCAAGAGACTTTTTTAAAGGGTGGGGGGGGGGGGTTATCACTGAAAAATATTATATACAAGTTCGAATAGCTGTGTGCACCCTGGGAGTACGCTAACTCAATCTCGCGTGCAATTTCGCAGGTCGCACCAGCCCGTATTGAACTCTCGATCTTCGTTTCTGCGCCCCTTCGATTTCATTCATTGACTGTAGAAAACTGGCTTGAAGACGGGCTAACATCAAGCCGGTGGTTAGTAGGCATGCCCACATTCAGATGCGCCATTTCATGAGGCGCCAGAACAGTAGATCGTTGTAACATACCCTGGTAAAGACTAGTACGGTAACATCTGTCTGTTCTAAAAAAAATCACACCATTAAATTAGCTAATTAAAATTTAGCACTACGCATCGAATAAAGTTATTTTTGGCTCGATTTAATAATAAAAAAAATTTAGCTTTGTTTCCTACCTTGTAGGACACTGTACTACTCTATTCAATTTCACATTCATACGATCTTCTGTTTTGTGGCCTCATGGTGCTTGGGATGAAAATGGGCTTTTGAATGTGGAAAAGCCGATTAAAGGAGCATGAAACCCATTCTTTTCATGACTTAGATTGTTAACTAGTCAGTCTATGTCCTTCGTGTCAAGAACTACTGATGCCGCCGTTGGTACGGCATGTTCGGGGCGCGCTGCCACCGTGGTAGATAAGCCATTGATATCTCTAATTAATTAAGAAATCTTTCATAGCAATCTTTAGGAAAAAGTTGAAATAAGACAGTTCAGCTTGAATGTGGTGTGGTGTTTGTAGAATTCGCACTGCGTTCTATTGTTCTCATTGTCAGACGAGTACGCAGCGCATTTTTACATGTGTCATTTACGTTCAACAAAATTATGCATGTCCTCATAGGAGCATCTCTGCGGAAAGTTCAAACGAAACCTCGGCTAAATTTCCCTAGGTTCAGATGCATTTTCCCGAGTTTTCACCCGAGAAAAAGACAGTTTACTACGGCGGCTGAATGTTGGATGAGTCATATTGGGTGCACCAGTTGAATACATACAAACTCTGCGAATCGAGTCTTCGTGAACTTTGAACGTGGAAAGGAATCTTATGACGAATGTGTGAATGTTGCTATTCAAGAGATCTCCACAACATTACGAAAATGTGAGAAGCTCTACGGAAATTAAACAATGCACAAAGATATGTATGTACATAAGATAAGCTGACATCCACGAGTAAAATAATATTCAGACATATGTACCTACGCGGAAATATACCTAACATTTTCCAGAAAAATCAATTGTTTTGCAATATTTGTCTCGTTCTCTCAGCTAATACTTCCTTTTTTTCATTGCCTTCTTTCATTATATGTATAATATGAAAGTGCGCAATGCTTGGTGAGCCGTACCATTTTATCTACATTGGCACGTCCATTACAGTACTTGTTTAACTACACTGAATAATAGAAAATGATTAAGAGAGCCTCTCTGTAAGACTCAAGGAGAGGTCCATACAGGCCTGCCCTAGATGCAAGATGGCGGATCCAATCATTGAGAATGTGGTCAGGCATCACCAAGGACCTCTCTATTAACTTTTTGGAAAAATTTTATTTTTATAAAAATTTTCTTTCCAGGAACACCAAAAAGAGTGTTAAAATTTTGAAAATTCATATCATGTGTTAAACTCAACATTTTTTGAATTTCTTTTTTTCATTAGATTTCTCGTCGAATGCTTAATAAAAAGTATCTCAAGACCTTCTTTCGAAAAGTTTCATTTTTGATATTAAATTTTGTCATGAATTTTTTTGACATGAATTTTCGCTCGTTGTGTACCTAAACCTCATTTGCGCGTGGGATTTTAATTTCAGATTAAAGAGCATGAAAAACTGTATAACATATCTGAGAATCAAGTTTAATTTCGGTCCCCAAGCCCCGAAAAAGTTGCGCGAATAGGAGCAAGTCTCACCAGGGCGATTGTACAAAATGGCTAAAACCGGCCACATTTGAGACGCCCAAAGAAAGAGAAACAAATAGTTCTATTCAGCAAGTAATTCTCTACAATAACGTGTCTATGAAATTTTCACACAAAGCGTGTTTTATTGATAAAATCTTGAAAATTCAATTTTCGAGTATTTTGTAAAATGGATGAAAACCTCTTTCGTGAAGTTTAGTGCGCACGAGCTTCAAGAAACCAATATATCTATTGCTGTATCTTGTAGAGCACAAAATTCTACACAACATATATTCTCGATACATCATTTCGAGGTCCCCCTTGCTCCGAAATGTTTATTTCTAATTCACTGTCCAAACAAAATTTTTCTTCGGGTGAGTATTATAAAGGCGATAACTTTAGAAATCGTTGTTTTCGTGCAAAATAACAAGCTTTTTCGTGTTCCTGATATCAAATAACCCCACTAAGCGAGATTTGGGGCAAAATTTTTTTTTACTTTTCACTGCCCATTTTGCCATGGGCAGACAAAAGTCGAAAATAAAAATGCTCCTATTCGCGCAACTTTTTCGGGGCTTGGGGGACCGAAATTAAACTTGATTCTCAGATATGTTATACAGTTTTTCATGCTCTTTAATCTGAAATTAAAATCCCACGCGCAAATGAGGTTTAGGTACACAACGAGCGAAAATTCATGTCAAAAAAATTCATGAGAAAATTTAATATCAAAAATGAAACTTTTCGAAAGAAGGTCTTGAGATACTTTTTATTAAGCATTCGACGAGAAATCTAATGAAAAAAAGAAATTCAAAAAATGTTGAGTTTAACACATGATATGAATTTTCAAAATTTTAACACTCTTTTTGGTGTTCCTGGAAAGGGAATTTTTATAAAAATAAAAATTTTCCAAAAAGTTAATAGAGAGGTCCTTGGTGATGCCTGACCACATTCTCAATGATTGGATCCGCCATCTTGCATCTAGGGCAGGCCTGTATGGACCTCTCCTTGAGTCTTACAGAGAGGCTCTCTTAAAGCGAAAAAAGAACATTGTCATTTAATCATTGACCGTTGGAGGAGTTCGGTTAGCCAGGGACGGAAGAAATATACTTATATTTCTTCTCGACCTTAAGCTATCTGGGCAGGCTATATAAACGAAATTGAAGAGTTCTAAAATGACAAAGGAAGAATGTATGCCAGGCTAACACAAATAAATATATGTTATTCATACTCATATTCATATGGCTTCTTATTATGCCTGACTGTTCGAGTAATGAATAATGGTTGCACTGCTTTCGCGATACCCGAGCCAGCGCACGATTCTCGACTTCAAGATGGCACATCTGTACTCTTTTGTGACGGCGACGACAATGATGGGGTTGAGGATGGCAATGAAGCTTGGCGCAAGACTTGTTGCATAGATGGCAAGATGCCTAGTTGCCGGTATCAGACTTGTTAACACTGGCATAGTTAAGAAGACGGCGGGAACGGAGGCCTGCAAAGAAGTGTCACTCCTTGGCTCATCTCCTACCCTGATAACCTTTGGGCAAGTGGTTTCTTTGAATGAGTACGACCACCAAATTAAATAATTAATGCAGTTTCGAATTGTCCGCAGGGCGCACAAACCCCCTGCGTAAAAAGATGCAATTTGAATTTTTCGGTGATCGTAATTCTATTAAACCTGTAGGAGAAGCATGACAAGAGCGCGCTTGTGGATGCGCTGAAAGTTGTCCGGCAACAGGCCGACTCGAAGCGTGCGCATGATTCCGTAGACGCAGCCGAGCATCGCGGCCACCAGCACAAGCTGGATCGACATGGCACTCCCGACGAATGCGAGTGCGCGAGGCTAAGAAGCAGTTATAGAATAATTAAAGAGTCATTACTTTTTGATGAGGACTACCTAAGCCTATACCATAAAATTACCCCGAGATCACGATGGGCTTTCTTATGTAAAGAGATTTTCCTTGTGAGAGAGATTCCAAGCATAGCTAAATACCTAGAGCACGGGGTCAGAGGAATCGCGTGATGTTGGACATTTGGATGATCTACTGTTTGTGTAAGAAACAACGAAACCAATTGAAGAAAAACAAATGTTGAAGAACTAACATTTGTAGTGTTAAAAATGACATAGTGGACGTTAGATGGAAGGTTGTTCGCTCTCGCAAAGTCTTCATAGTCGTGGTTAGGCGTTGAGAGGGCGCTGTGTACAAAGTTTGGCTGTTGTTGTTTATTTACATATCAAAAGAAAAGACGTATCGTAGGAAAGTTTGTTAGGGAAGAAAGGAGTAAGTGACACGAAAAAGGCAACCATTATAGGTTGCGCCAAATTAACCTCATCATGAGCCAGAAGAAGATGCTCGGAGGGAGGATGCAACCGATAATGAGAATCAAGCGGCCTGCTGCATTTCTCGAGATCCGAAGCAGTTGTGACCTGGATTATCGAGTTTTTTTTTTACCAATCAAATATATCGATTATTATTAGGTTAAAAAAAAGTTGCAAAAAAATAGAAGTAGTTAAAGGAGGACATTTTTCTCTCTTTCATTTTCTTTACCTTCTAATATAGAATAACCGGTAGATGAATCCGAGTGTCACCATCTCCATGCTCAATGGAAGCGGAAACACGTAGCCAAGCATCAAGATGTCCGGAATTAGTGACCCGGCCGGGAGTAGATACGAGGACTTGGAGATGAAGCCGATGAATGGAGGCATCACCAACATTTCATAAAATAGTATACTTTTTATTCCCAGAAATGTTTATGACTATTTTCGTGCTTTTAAGTAAAGGTAACAGGACAAGTATTGAGTGCAACAGTGGCCGTCTAGTTAATGACTATTTAGAATGGAAATTAAAAATTTCTGGATAAACCAACTGGTAAATAGCAGCAGTACGCGAGCATGTGAAGGCAGTCAACGAGAATCTCAACGATGACCGCGTAGCGATAGCCACTGATCAGACTGCTTTCCGTTCTCGCGACAATCCACAGGAACCAGATGTTCTCAAGCATGGCCAGCACGTCCAAGGTGAATTGGAGAAGGAGCACATAATCCATTCGAGCCTGAAATCATGAGCAAAACTTGTGCGGATTCATTTATCCAGTGTAGCGAAAATGGCTCAATCAATCAATTGATCAATCAATTTATACGGTGGAACATTGTTATGTAACACACGTTTTAAAAATCTTTAAAGACAGAAAGAAACTATAATAAAACCGATACGGGGAGATAAGGAAATTCGAGATAATGGGTTCAAGAGGAGGACTAGGCGAGAGTGAGGGAGAGTGGAGATTCAAAGTATGAATTACCCGAAAAACACTATAAGCTTTAGACAGGGCTTTGTATGCTATAGTGTTGCAATGCCTAGAAAAAGTAAGATTGGAAATTACGACAACTCCTACGTCACTAATATACTTGACAGTCTTAAGAGAGCCTGTCTGAGATATTCGACCATGCGTCCATACCAAGCGTGCAGTAAAAAATACTTATTAAAAAAAATTCCCTTTGGATAGCTTGTGTAGAGAGCTTCTAAAAAAAACATTTTTTTCAAAAATAATTTCTCATCTATAACTACAGTATACCCCTATTTACCCAAAATGTTCTAGTGATCATAAAAACATTCAATGTGAACCAATTTCAATTTTGATAACACTGACAGATTCCTTGGTTAAAGGTGCACAAAAAAGTTCCAGATTAATTTTTCCAAAATATTTCATCTTCATGCCAAAATTAGTACTTAAACATCCCAGAGGTGCCGTTTGAGTATCAAGGAATAGAAACTACGTTTCAAAACCATGACAGTTTGAAAGAGCATCCTTTTTAACCCCTACAAAACCGTATTTGAATGTGATGGCGTGTCCCCGAGCTTGGACCCTTCCAGATGAGCACCGTGCAGTTCGCGAAAATGTCAGACATTAAACGGCCATATCTTGCTTTTTGCTTAATATTACAAGCTATTAGACATACCATTCTATTTCTCATGGCAAACTGCATAGAAAAGGTCTAGATCATGTCCTTCATATGAGTTTGTTTCAAGTGTTTTTTTCTGCGAAAACCTAATTTGTGCATATGTCGTCGATATATAAGCGCCTTTAAAGGAAGTATTCGACGAAAGAATACCGTATCTAATAAAATTACGTTTCAAACTGTGCTAAACTCCCAACTGGATGAGCCTTTTTTGAGCGCCCGCTACAAAATTTCAAATGTGAAACGTATGTGTATCTAACCTCTCTCGACTTCTTTCATTGTCTCGCTTTTCTCTAATGTCTGTATCTCTCATCCCTTGGTGAAAATGGGGTGCTAAGTGGGCAAGACAGGCAGAGACTGCCGCTTCTTCCCACCCATTGGCACTCCTTGCTTGGATTTGAGCATACACCGTATTCATCGACAGAGACGTTTTCTACCGTATTCCAAAAAACAAATGCAAATTTCTGGCTAAATACAGACTTTCGTAAAGCGGGATCACCTCTAATCGATCTTTTAGGCCAGACTTGATCATATGGGAATATAAAAGAAGAAGTTATTTTTTCGTCGGATACTTCCTTTAATTGAACCTAGTCATCAGAACTACGCCTCAATTTCTACTTCATTTGAAAGGGCAGTGTCTTTAACGTCGGATAAACTACTCATCGTTCGCACTTTCTTTCCCGAGAGCTTGATGCGTTTAGTTAAATCCACGGAGCTCAGTGCAGCTTGTTCAAAAAATCCCATTTAACCTCGCTAACATGCGTCAATTTGAGTATTATGCGAAATAATTGCCATATTCATATTCGTGGTGCTAATAAACCTACCTAGAGTGAAAAAATGTTTTTTCCGGCAAATTCATTCCAGGGGGTTTATTAGCACCACGAACATGAATATGGCAATTATTTCGCATAATACTCAAATTGACGCATGTTAGCGAGGTTAAATGGGATTTTTTGAACAAGCTGCACTGAGCTCCGTGGATTTAACTAAACGCCCCAAGCTCTCGGGAAAAAAGGTGCGAACAATGAGTAGTTTATCCGACGTTAAAGACACTGCCCTTTCAAATGAAGTAGAAATTGAGGCGTAGTTCTGATGACTAGGTTCAATTAAAGGAGCTTTTATGTCGACGACATATGCACAAATTCGGTTTTTGCCGAAAAAAAACTTGAAACAAAAACTTATGAAGAACATGATCTAGACCTTTTCTATGCAGTTTGCCATGAGAAATAGAATGGTATGTTTAATTGCATGTAATATTAAGCAAAAAGCAAGATATGGCCGTTTAATGTCTGGCATTTTCGCGAACTGCACGGTGCTCATCTGGAAGGGTCTAAGCTCGGGGAAACGCCATCACATTCAAATACGGTTTTTTAGGGGTTAAAAAGGACGCTCTTTCAAACTGTCATGGTTTTGAAACGTAGTTTCTATTCGTTGATACTCAAACGGCACCTCTGGGATGTTTAAGTACTAATTTTGGCATGAAGATGAAATATTTTGGAAAAACTAATCTGGAACTTTTTTGTGCACCTTTAACCAAGGAATCTGTCAGTGTTATCAAAATTGAAATTGGTTCGCATTGAATGTTTTTATGAGCACTAGAACATTTTGGGTAAATAGGGGTATACTGTTGTTATAGATGAGAAATTATTTTTGAAAAAAATGTTTTTTGGAAGCTCTCATGATACTGCATAAGCTACCCGAAGGAAAAATTAAAAAAAAAAAAATTAAAATTTTTACTGCAAGCTCGTGTTTGAGGATCTTAGACAGGCTCTCTTAATGAGATTGCCGTTAATGTAATATGGGACTTTGGTATTAACTCTACCGATGAAAAGGACTGCAGTCTTATCAAGGGCGAGGGGAACCCAGTTCGAAAGGGCGTCTATTGCTTTATGTAGAGAGCTTCTATCTTCATTTCTTGAAAATGCCTAATAAATCCTAAAGTCGCCAGCGAAACATTTTGCTAATACTCCGTATTGGGACACAACAGAATCGGTGGTACGGTAGTGACAAGAGGGGAGGCTCTGGTAAAGTAGGAAAGAGGATGCGGCTTGGTAATCTACATTGCGGAAATCGCGGACAAAAGTATAGAGAGGCAAAGGATGGATGATATTAATTTTTGCAGATATAGAGAAACCGTCTGAAGAGGCGAATGGTGGAAGGATGGAAACGTTTATGTTTGAAGGAAGGCCATGTGTATTTGACAGAATGAAATGTAAAATATGCTGATTGCAGGTTGCAGAAGGGGTGTGCTGGGCAAGATTTGCCGAAGTTGCAAAATCATAAAATAATATAGAGAAGGAATGCCTTGGGAAGAAAAAGATGCGGTCCAAGTAA
Organism: Allodiplogaster sudhausi; assembly: GCA_945643635.1. Lineage (NCBI taxonomy): Eukaryota > Metazoa > Nematoda > Chromadorea > Rhabditida > Diplogasteridae > Allodiplogaster > Allodiplogaster sudhausi. Next base: position 4,253,227 of record CALZFC010000029.1, read on the forward strand.
GATCTGGGAAGTTAAAATCTCCTAAAATAACGGGAGGATGAGGGCACGAAGAATGATCTTTAAGATGCTAAACTTAAAGAGAATTGCCTTCAGCAGGGCAAGCGGGGGTGCGGTATACAATTATAATACGAATCATATCATTATCAAAATGCAAATTAGCAGCTAGCAGCTCAAAAGAATTGGGATGAGAGAGAAAGTAATATCAGCAGAAATAGTGGAAGAAATTATGAGGGCGACTCCGCCTCCTATTCTCATAATGCGATCTCTACGATAACATTTATGATGAGCAGACTGTTCATTGAGAAGAAAAGAATCTAAAACGGTTGATTTTAGCCACGTCTCAGTAATGCATATAACTGGGATACTTCGCTGTAGAAGAAGAGCTAATTCAGGACATTTGTTTGTAATTGACCTAGCATTAAATAGGGTCATATCTATGGTTCGATTAAATTCCTTCGATCTGCACTACCTAGTTAGAATTAGAGAAGTTAGGGGTATAGGGATTGTAGTTTACGAAATTGTAGGGAGGAGGGCTAGATTGTTGCAGAACAGATTCCCGTCGGTGAGAGAAAGCACGTGATCTCTGGTACAGCGGACGCTGCACCTGTGGCCGTCACGTGACTGGACTCTTGGCTGATCACGTGGCTGGTCACTCTGGGCCCGAGAGTGCGGCTGGTTCGGCTGGCGCGGCCTCACGAAAAAGGAGGAGAGGTCAGGTGGAGGGCGAATAGGGCGAGGTTCCATCCTTCTCTGGGCCAGCGTGAGACTCGGGCGGAGATAGCAACGGCCAAAGTCGGGGAGAGAGCGGAGAGCACTGACGGCGAGCAGCCCGATTGCACTGCACTTGTGCTTGAGAGATGGGCATGACGATCTTGACCGAGGGTATCGCGCCCGCATAGGCTCGCAAGCGGTAGACCGCCACCGGGAGGAAGGGGATGCCAAGGCCGGAGAGCATGTGAAGAATCGCGAACGACGTCGTCGATTGGGCAACAGGCGTTGGGGAGTGGAGACCGGAAAGGACCATAGCAAGGAGCCTCTCCTTTCGGTCTTCGCGTTCCTCTGATGTCTCTCTTGTAAAATTCCACTCGCCGGAGGGGCTTGGCGGAGGGAGAGGTTGACGAGAAGCGGCAGCAGGTGAATGGCGGGTGGGAGGGGCCATCTGGACATCCGACGCAGCAGGCCGAACAGTAATGGGAGGTGGGGCAGAGAGATCGAAACTTTCAGCTGACTTTGAAGATCACTGATGGCTGCCTGCTGCTCATTGCACCACTGCTCCTTGAGCGCGGCGTTGTCTTCCTCAAGGACGCCGAGCCGGTCGACGAGGCCATCGAGCAATTGGACGAGAAGATGAGAGTCAAAGGCGGCGTCTGAGATCGTCGGGGAAGCCGGGTTGGACTCGAGACGGCGCGACCGCTTGATTGAAGGTGCCTTCTGTAAGAGAGAAGCCAGAAGGGAGAGAAGCCCGAATTGAGAGGGCGAAGAGAGGGCATCGGAAGACGTCGTAACTGATTTAGTGCACTAGAGGAGAGATTGGCCCAGGCACGAGGGCTGCAGCAGTAGGTGCTCTTGTACGGATTGGTAGATCTTGCTACCAGAGACAGAGAGCGCAAAATGAGACAAAGAGAGCAAAATGACTCAGTATTGCGTACATACTTCCAAGTTATGTAATGGCAAAAGGCATTTAAAAGTGGTAGTAATGAGTGAAAGAAGGCGAACAATTTTGCAAAACAATAGTCTTTAAAGGTCTTTATCCAATTGGGTCAAGGCATAAGTGAATTGTCGAAGGATCCAGGATGGGAGGGATTTCGACGATTCTTCGCCTGCCGGAATCTGTAGAAGTGGCCGAAAATACTACTGGCCTTCTTATCCTGGCGAGCCCACCGTTTCGCCACGCTGATTCTGAACGAAAGAGACGATCGAGCGCGGGGCGTTTGATTTTCCTAGATTATTTTGCCGGTGCTTGTGGACTGACTGAACTTTGCTTCGTAGTGGTGTATGAGATTTCGAAAGGGAAAGCTTGACTTATTATTCGCAAGATTCCATTGTGATTGGAAAGCTATTGTTTCGTTAGAATGTTCAAATTTCATACAGACATTCACGAAGTTGTATATATTTAACTGGTGAACCCAAAATTATTCATCTTGAATTCAGCCAATTTTATCTATACTTTCGTGGTGGTTTTACGTTGTGAGTAGTCATGAAATAGTACTTTGTGAATAAAGTTGCATGTGCACTTTTCTTTCAACATGTAATGTTAGGTTAGATACAAACTTGAATACAAATAAATAGTTAACATAATAGGTACGTGTGAATAAGTTCGAAATACTTTTCGATTAGGCTCAGAACATAAATTTTTCTGCCATTCTATCTTACTCGAGCAGTCACGAGTGAGGAAAGCTACAATAAGTTATTTAACTTTCCATTAACATTGAAACGATGGGCGGGGTGTTCATTAAAACAATGCTGGTAAACTGATGTTTTTAATAAATTTCATTCAAATCATTTGGTTATGACAAGGGCAAAATTAATATGTATATCAACAGATGTTTGTATTTATGCAAGCACAGTTTTCACCATATCTTTGTCATTGAAGAATATCCTGTCCACAGAGCTAACAGTTGAGAAGAAATATAAATACATTTCTGCTTCCTCTGGTTGACCGACCACGGCCATTGAGGGAAGAGTAAACGATAATGTGCTCCTTTAACGCTCATAGAGGAAGTAGGGGCTCTCTAGTGTAGGCGTCCTATCGAATTATAGGCGTCCCATGAAAAAAAGGTGTCCCATCGATGTGACAACTCATTGAAATGAAAGTAAAATAGTAACGAGAATGAACTCCGTCAACGGCCAAGCCAATCACAAGCTGCAAGCTTCTCGCCCGTATGGCACCACAACGTTCAAGACACTTGCGGCGCCACACGGGCGAGAAGCCATTTGGCTGACCGTGCAGCCTTTACTTTTTTTTGTGGAAGATTATTCTTTACTTTTCTTATTGCTGGAGGACTCCGATGATTGCAAGTGAAGAAAATTCTTGTAGATATTCTTGGACGATTCAGCTTCTCATTTTTCTCTTCTTCAGAATCAACTCTCATTTCTTTTCTGTTTCACCTTGTGAGCTTACTTGCGGTAGAATTGATGTATTCTAGTAATAATATATTTGTATGAATACTTGTATGAATGTATCATGCACTCACCTTCAATTTGACCACGTACATATTTCTTCGAGAAAACTTAATAGTAGGGGTGGGCGGAGGAGTTGTTGAAGAAGGTGCAACGAAGCCTAAGGCTAACGTTTAAGAAGGCTCTGCTGCCGGACAAGAACGACATTCTCAAGAACTTCATCTCTAGTGCCATGAACGTCCTCTTCGGGCGAAATTTCTTTATTAAATTAATTTATTTATGGATCATCGCGGACGCCGTGGAGATTGCTGGGGATGTTGCGAAGCATCGGCGGGTCCCAACCGCTCGCTCTCTCACTCTCACCCAGTCTCCCATCCGCTCTCTCTCTCTCTTTCTCTTTCTTTCTCTCTCTCTCTCTCTCTCTCTCTTCGCCGTTCCCGGTCCCGCTACCCACACCCTCAAGATTGGCACTCTGCCACCCGTGCTCTGATTGTGAGGCTAACCAAGTCTAGGCGTCCGTCAGTCAACAAGAACCCCCTCCCCCCTCTTCGGCGGAGGAGTCTACGGAAGTCAAACTAACAATAAGTGGACTACATGGCAAGTTTCTACGTGGCTAGCCCGCCACTAAAGCAAAGGAAATTTGTGAACTAAAGCTATTTCCCTACTTGCATAAGTCGCAATTTCAATTATAGAGTTGTCATGGGCGTTGGCGAATTTGGGAGGGTTGAAAGCAAAGACGAAGGCGACCGACGATGAGAAAAGGCTTGACGACGAAATGGCAGAGCCAACCGACGAAGTGGAAGATGAAGCATAATTATGAAGAGGATGGCTAGGTGAGTTGGCAAACTATTAGTGAAACAGCATTGCCGTAATAACAAAGTATTAATTTGCACTTTCTTGTATAGTTTAAGCATTAATATATGGTATGCAAGACTGAAAAAATTGGCCAAAACTCACTGATAAAAATGATGAACAAAAACACCTGATGATAACAGGCCACCATGCTTGTTCTGCCGCATGATCCCTTCTTCGTGCAACTCTTTCAATCTGATCTTACAACTCTGACGTTTCATTTCGTACACTGAATGCGAGAAACAATCAAGCCAAAGAAATCGAATTTTTATTCGCTTCAGAATGGTTGACAAGGGAAAATCTCGAAAAGCCAACATCGATGGGTTCTTTGACGGTGAGTAGGGAGGGGAGAACAGAGCCTCTCTAGGCCGCAGTCAACAGGGAGAAGAGACTTCTTCTCATGAGAAAGAGAGGGGCCAAGCGGGAAAGGGAGGGTCCAGACAGTCGAGACTGCAGTCCTAGCAACTTATACCTCAAAAACCAGGATTTGATATCATTCCTGATCGCAAGACCCAGACCTCATCAACGATCGAGCTAAGAGACCAACCCTCAAAATCGCCAGAAGCAACAGCCCTAAAATAAATAGCCACCCATGCCAAATTAGGTGTACGAACGTATAAGTAGAGATTGTCGCTACTCCCAAATTCTACTCATCATCTTTTGGACAGATGTGCAGCGCTCCCGATACGGAATTCTTTTTCGAAAGCTTTTTTTTTTAACTCCGCAAAGAAAGCTTCTATCTCTCGAACAGATAACTCGTGTCCTTTTCAGGGCCCCTTTACATGCGCCAGAAGCAGCAGCAAGGCCAACAACATCCGATGCGATACAACAATAGAGAGAGCAGTGAAATCACGCCAGAAGATACTTCAAGAAACGAGACAACCATTATTGTTGGCATAATTAAAAATCGCACACGACAACAAATAATAATAGTTTAAAAAAAGAACGATAAGTGTAGGCTTGTAGATACGAGCTTGTTCTAAGTTTTCTAAAGAGAGAAAGCGGACAACAAAATAACACGCAAAAAGAGGAGAATACTCATCTCTGCTTTAGAGAGAATGCAACACAAACAAGAGAGGAGACAGGGCGGGAGAAAGAGAGAACAATCAAAGGAGAAAAGGATAGGGATGTAAAAGAAGAAGAGAATATAGGCGGATCGGGCAGAAGGGGTCTGATAAAACCAGTTGGGTCTCATAGACCCCTCGGGTGGTGGTTGGGTTGGGTGGATCGCACGCTCGCCATGCAAATTCATGAACCTTAGCAGCAAACTCATCATCATAACAATGTCCAAGGGGGTGGGCATTGATATCGATTAGTGGGATGGAGTCGGTTGTGTGGTGGTGGTGGAATTGACATAAATAAGGGAAAATATTGGAGTGATAATAATCTAGGTGGAGAAGAGAGGGGGAAATACGAAGAAATTATAAAACTCACAACACCAGAATGATGTGGATTCCATCTGGTGCTATTTGGGGAAATAAGCGAGTAGGATTGTGAAGAGAAATGGGGAATATCGGAAGAAAATCCCCCTTCTCCTCCACTCCCCTTTATGACTTCAGCAGCACTTACGGTAGTGCTCTTTCGCTATTGCCGGAGAGGCAGAGGGCTCCTCCCCTTACCTCCATGCCAAGCTCGACCCTGATAAGCCTTCTGTGACTAGCCTCCTCTCCGCCGTGGGTGCTCAGTGCGAACCCATGACATTCTACCGCATGGGCAAGCCCAGTGATCGCCCGCGGCTGGTGTAGGTCATGCTGCACACTCCTGAGGTTTCTGAAGGGTGCATCGACCCTTCGGAACGACCAATTATGGAATGGCGTTTTCATTAGGAAGTCTATGACGGCAGAGGAGCGCTCCCAGTGGAATGACATGCGCAAGCAGCTCTTCCATCTCCGCAAGTCGGAACCGAGAATGGGCTGGGTACTCTGCCGGGACGACCTGTGGGTGAACTCGAAGATCGGTGGCTTTCGCAGGATACTGTCACCTCCGCCAATATCTTCGGTTAAGGAATATCAACAGATAACTCTTTCCTCACATCCCATTAAAGTTTCTAGCGTTGTCGTTGCCCTACTATTGTCTGATGGTGCCGTCTGCACTCTATATTTCCCCCAAGCCAGCATGGATTCCGCTCTCGTCGGTCTGTAGAGTCTAACTTGCTAGAGCGTACAAAATTTCTCTGTGTCTTCTTCTCCTATTCGTGATCTTGGCATCCTCATCGAAAACAGTTTCTTTAAAAGATCATATTTTTATTGTCTACCTTGTACAAATTGCTAACACTAAAGTTCAATCCGGCCTTCGAGTTAAACAGGAGTGAACGCAGGTTGCGCAGCGATCAATCGCTTCTACAAATTCCTCACCAACAGAAGAGTTGACGTTGACCTCAAATACCGAGTTTACCAAGCCTGTATGGTGCGAAAACTTGGGCACCTTGTCGACAAGTCCGCCGCCGCCGCTTTGTTTGCTAGAGGGAGATGATGAGGAAAATGGCCCGGATCATTCTCCTCGAACGTCGGACAAATTACTGGCTCTTCGACAAAAGTCCAATTTCTGAAATACGAGAACGAGCCAAATGGAGAAGAAGTGCGATTGCGAAGACGGATGGAGAACGTTGGACACGAAGAGCAGTGCTGCAGGTCCCTGAGGACGATGGCTCAACGAATTCGACCGAAATGTGTCAACTACTTGGATGCGAACCGCAGTCGTAAACCCCGATGCCTTTCATCTTGCGTTCACCCATCGAGCCCAGTCCCTGATTGTGGAATAAACTGTGAGACTTTGACACTCTATGCCGTCGAGACACAGGCCTTGTATTCTCCTGCTTTCGTATTCTCTCGTCTAGAGACTTGGAGACATATCTGTTCTGCTATTAGTGTTATGTTATATCTGTTCTGCTACTACTGTTATGTTTTGCCAGTCGGCCTCAATTACTTGGTCTGCTCAGCAAGTTGGTCTTTGCCGACGTGTGCTAATTGATCTTATTTATGCATATAAGATTCTGCATAGCTATTATGATATTCCTATTAGCAAAGTGTTTGTTTAAGCCAACTAATCGCCACTGCACACAATATTCCTCCCATGTGCCTAGAATTAGCACTCCATTTCTCGAAGTCTCCTCTTATTATAAAGTACCACTCGTGGCAACTTCCTGTGCAATCGTCTTCTGTTTCTAAAAAAAAAAGTGACCCACTGCGTGTCAAGGCGGACTTTCAATAAATATTAGTGCGAAAGTCAGTGCATAAACGCTTTCACAGAAACGGCACGCGGTATCCGCATCCAACGTAATAATTCCCGACAAAATATTCAAATGGTCCCCACTGGAAACTTGTCCTACTGTATGCTTTTTTTTTCCACTAATTGGTTTGCACTGCGTTAACCCACCGTGGACCATTGTTCACTTCATATCAAGGTTTCGAATCTGACTCCGGTTCATATTAATAGTCCAATAACCCCTGGGCTACGAGATGTGCTCTCTTCCACGCACATAGCCCGGACTCTTCCCAACTCCACGGGCCTTATCCACCCACAGCATCACTGGGAGTCAGCCAAACCAAGGTGTCGGTACCTGGATGCAGCCCTTCTTGCACCTTTAAACTTTCCGCAGTTTTCTTATTCCCCGGAGACTCCACAGTTAAACAGTATCAAAAAAAATTATTATCGTCTGACCCCATTCGTCGCGCTAGTCGAGAAAAAAAAGTTTCACATCTATTTATGATGTATGAACAAATAAATAAACAAGTAAAATGGGTTGGGATGGGGATAACAAAAGGCTGTTTGGGATAGCGGGGGACGGGAGTGGGGGGAAGAGGGGATCAGGGAGATGAAGCAGGAGCGGGGTGGGGGCAGGGCGGGGTGTGTTTGGCGGAGAGAGAGAAAAGCTTCTTCACCTCCTCGTCTCCCTCCCTCTAACGTCCACTCTCTCCAATGTACTTCCTGCCAGCGATCGACGTCCGCACGCTGCAACTATTAGGCTAGGTTTCTGTGAGACACAAGGAAACTTTACATTGTTTTTAAGCTTTTGAAATGGAATGGGAAAAAACCTTTTTTTCCTCCATACTTATACTGTGATGGCACATCACTAAAGCCAGCTAACTACATTCTTTCAAGAATAACTTTTCATATCCTGTAAAAAAAACTTCTTCTCATAATTATAAATTTGTTCTACGTGCTGAATTGAATTCATAATTATATTAATAATAATAAATAAATACTAATAACGAGACGATCAAAAAGTGTTGTGAGACCATTGCTGGAGGAGATACTGCGCCGCGTGGATCTGAGTCTGCGTTCCCGTGATCGTGATGATCCGCTCCTGAATCTCAAATAGACGGTTAACATCCGCTTTCTTATATGCACACTCATTGCTAGACACTATAAGTAAATATTATATTCTTGATCTTTATTCAAAGTTCACCTCCTCAATCTATCTTACAACCTTTTCCAAGTTCCACTCTCCTCTCTTTCTCTTTCCTACACCTCCGCCGTCTTTATATCTCTTTTTGCCTTGTCTGCATATCTCTGTATCGATGTAGTCTTTCTCTCTCCTCTCTCTCTCCCTCTCTCCTCTCTCTCTCCCCTCTCTGTCTGTCCATATCTCACCTCCTGTCCATTGGGTGGCTCGAGAACAATATGCGCGCCGCTCTCCTCTCGGATGCGGTTGATGCGCTCTCCACCGCGGCCAATGATGGTGCCGCCCAGCTCAGACGGAATCGTCACCTGAATTGAGAAAAAAACTTAAATTTTATTTTAATTTAAATTTTACCCTCCAAATACATTCAAAATATTACTACATTTACGTATCACTTCCTTTATACTCGACCTTTACTACCATTCTTCAAAAGCTCAAAACTCTGTCATGATTCTGAGCTACATAAAGAATCATAGTAGCTTTTACATTACCTATTAACCGTGACTATTTCGTCTAATTCTCCTCCTGTCGCTTATACCTGCGTGGTCGACACAGGTCCAGCAGTCATGCCGAATCCTCCGCCCATCGGGGGTGCCATGTGGGAGCCGGGGAAGCCACCGGGTCCTCCCATCGGTGGAGGGCCACCGCCCATGTGGGGTGGGCCTGCAACATTAAGACACTCATTTCATTTCCTACAACACTTCTTTTCCTTGATTACCAACATTTCTTTATATAGATTATGGCTATTTTACCTCCTTCAATGAATCCAAACTTTTTTCCAATGGCACCCAAACCAGCAGGGCTCAGACAAAAAGAATCCCAGTCAATTTTACAAAACCACCCTGAGACAGAGCTCAGCCCGATTTTTCCGCTATACAAATCCTGCTTCCAATCTCTTCCTCTAGCTTTAAGGGGGTCCCATGTCTCCTACCCTGCCATGTCTATTTTACCAATCAGCAACGACTGCAGTGGCATTTAAAAGCTTCATTTCTTTCCTACGCACCCTACATCTGGCGGGTTCGGACAACGTGGCCAAAAGTGTCCTCCTACCTCTGTGCTGCTGCTCACCTCCTCCTCTTCCTCCATACATGCCACCAGGAGGGCCGCCACCGCCTCCGCCATTGCTGAAGCGGGCGCCAAGGGGTGCGCCGTGTCCGCCGTACTCGGGCACCAGCGACGGGTCGTAGTTGATCGTGTCGTACTGCTTCGTCTGGCCCTGCAACCAAGGAATCAATGAGTATATGACTTTTTACAACTTCTTTTGTCGTCTTCAACTTCCCTTTCCCCTTCAATATTCATTTATTATTCAACATACTCATCTTCTCTTCACTTCTACTTCTTCCCAGGCTTAAAAAAGTACCCAGCCCCAGAATTTACGCCTTCACGAAGCCATACCTCGCCCCACCCAGCTTTGGAAGTACAATACTTGCCGGGCCTCAAGACCCCGTCCACCCTGTGTTCTCCAAACAGTCCATAGTGGTCCATGTTTGGAGAAATAGTCTACCGTATATCTCCAAACATTTATTCCCTGCTCCTTTCCCCTCTTCCCCCATCATTCCAACCTTGATGGGAATGTCGCGGATGAGCTCGATGATAGTCTTGACAGCGTCAGCAATTGCGTTGTCGTCTCCGCTCAGCAGCACAACGCGGTCCGTCGACATCGGTGCGCAGTGAGAGAAGACCTGCGAATTGTCTTTCATTATTCCTTATTCACATTTGGATCCTTCCTTTCTCCTTCTTTTTCGCGTAAGCTCCCCAAACATACGGACTATAAATCCTTTTCTTCATCAAAACTTTCTTGCTGCAAACTTCAGCTTTCCCAGCCCTTCTTCCTCACCACTATTCTTTCACGTTTCCCACTCTATACTTTCCAAGCTCAACTCTTACAATACTCCTCCTTCTTCTCTACCCCCACTTCCTCGCTCCCTTTCTGCCCAACTTCTATCAATCTCCTCTTCTCCATCTCGCTCCAACCTTGATGTTGGCCCTGGTAGACTCGCGCAGTTCCTTGATCTTCGATCCGCCTCGTCCAATGAGTGCGCCTGCGTGTGACTGGTGCACGAGCATGCGTGCCTCCTGCTTGCCGCCATCGCCACCGTCACGGCCCTTCGAGCCCTGAGGCATTGAAATTCCCATCACTTTTTCTTTCCTTCGACTCCTGAGGAATATCTAATCTCCACAATTTTTCTCTATCCTTTTAGCTATTTTCACTTTATTAATATACTTTGACTACTTTGCTACAAAAAAGAGGACCCATTTTCCAACCCCCAGCAAATAAAAAAGGAGTAGCTTTTTAAAAATATACATCAGAACACGTAAATAACTAAAGGATTAGAAAACACACGACACCCTTCAAGAAGCCATACATTCACAACGATCAAAACGAGTGAAGAAGAAAGAAGCCAAAGGAAGGCGAGCAGTTAGTATTGGTGACGCAGTGCATGCGAACGGGGTTTGAGGAAAAGAAGGTGTAAAGATGCGAGAGGAGAGGTTGAACGAGACAAAGAGGGGAGGCGGGTGAGAGTATGGGTTAGTTAGTGAGTGAGTGAGAGAGGGAGGGATGGAAAGAGAGAGAGAGAACGAGAGAGAGAGAAAGAGAGAGAGAGAGAGAGAGAGAGAGAGAGAGAGAGAGGGAGGGAGAGGGAGGGAGAGAGAGAGAGAGAGAGAGAGAGAGAGAGAAAGGGAGAAAGACAAGGAGAGAGAGAGGAAGAGAAAGAAGAGATAGAGAGAGGATCCGAGTGACAGAAAGAAAGAGCCCTGCCTTATCGTCCATTTCCTTCTTGATGAAGTCTCCTCGATATTCCAAACGGTGATCGCTTCGAACATGAATTGCAGCGGCAGTTGCATGGTTGGCCTAAAATACACAGCCACCACCTGCACAGGCATGCACACACAACAAAGGTGTACGGTAGCACTATAAATGGAAGGGATACGGTAGATAGCACACCAATTCAGTCTCTTATGCTTCTGCAATTCAGCAACACGACTCTGGATAAGCAACATGGGGATGCAGATAAAACGCAAAAAGTGTCATGGGAAATTAGTATTGTTGTGCCATGTCTGAAACGGTGTCATGAGTGTACGTGAAGGAGGACTCACACAGAAGAAACAAAACCATCAACATCACTTTTCAGCATTTCGAGTTAATTCCAAGCGTTTTTCTTCTTTTCTTTCAAATTTAGGATAGGTTTTAAAAAATTCCCATTATAAATTAAAGTAATCGTTAAATTCTCATAGTGTATACCGCGACTAGTACTCATAATATACTTTGTCTCAAATACCGTAACCCCTTGTTTTCGACTCACCTCATCAATACGCGGAAGAATGTCACGAAGAATGTCGATGAGACTCTCGATAGTGCTAGTCATTGTGAGGACCCTGAATCAGGCACAAGTTAACCACTTTTCTTTTCTTTCTTTGCTCTCTGCTTCACATTACAGCGAGAGGTAATTATTATAGAACTTCGAAGAAAAAAAATGAAGATGATTGCACAGTATTACACATATATATATATATATATATATATTCTCTGGTGTGACACAATCTCGAACCTCTTCTCGCTAAATTGGTTTGGACCGGTTTGGATCGATATCTGTGGACAGCCCGGAGTGAGAGAGAGAGAGTGGAAAGCAAGAAAAGTCAAGGGTCGAGGTTGGTTCGTGGTCGCTTACTCTAATATAGATTCATCATGACTTACACTATTAAAATTCTCATCATGTCGATAGATATTGATTGGTATAAAGGAATAGAGAGCGGAAACTGGTGTGTAACGTCTGAATATATCTGTGTGTGTGTGTGGAAGGAAGGAGTGATTGTGAGAGAGAGAGAGAGGAAGAGGAAGGATTTACCGCTCGGGAGAGGAGCTATCGGGGACAGAGATCGTGGCATCGAACTGCAAAGGAGAGGAGAGTGTGGCCGGTCGGGGAGACCCCCTCCAGGAGGAAGGGATGGATAGGAATCGGGAGGAGGTGGTACAAGTCGACCCCTCGCAGCTCACGGTGGGTCCATCCACGCACCACCACTCCCGATCCACTTCCATCCCCGGTAATGCTGGCTTGTGTATTGTCAAAGGGCATTGGTCATACCCTCTGCACTGGTGCCCATAGGTCTTTTCATCGATGGTTTTCTTCGTATTTTATATTCTTTTCAGTCTTTTCTGTCACTCCTTATTTTACACATTTAAATTATTATTTTCTTAATAAATAAAAATAATAAAAAAGCGGAAAATTGTTTGGGGACTTTTTACAAGGATTCAAGGGGACACCACCGAGGAGGACAGAACAGGGAAAATCAGAGAATTTCTAGCAAAAGAGACTATCGCTTATCTAACGCGGCAAAAGCCCCCCTTCAAAAGCTTTCCTAGATTCTAAGTATTCGTCTTTATTCCCTTTGCATTCTTTCTCCATCCCCCCCCATGCTCTCTAGCTATACTAAACCATTGCGCTCCATCACGAACATACAGCTACCGTACCCATGTAAAGCTAGGAACGCAGAGAAACGAGAGGTGAGGCAGAAATGGCAGATGGCGGAAGGAAGCGCGGCTAGGGGAAAAGGGCGAAATAGAGTAGGAAGAGGAGAGCGAGAAGTGGCAGTGGCGAGTGAGAGAGGAAGTGAGACAGAGACAGAGAGAGAGAGAGAGAGTCGGGGAGAGAGGCAGACAGGCGGAGAGTAGCAATCGATACAAGGCAGGGTCAACCGCTGCCCGCATCAGAAGAATTTGATGAAAAGGAGAAGGATGCGCACATCAAGAGCTATATAGAAAAAAATATATATGGCCATACCCCCACCCCAACATGTTCAACAAATCGCAATCATCCCCATAAATTGCTCGTTAAACTAAATCCACCTCCAAATTGGGAGAGGGTTTCGCTAATTGCTTGGAAAGGCAATCTGTTAAAAAGGCGAGCTTTTCTCAACTTCAATTACATCCCGGAACGAGAAAAACATTCACATGGTTTGTGCTGATGCGCAATTATGACCAAAATAAAGTGAAACCCCCCTTTCTTGAACTGCGGGCTAATGATAGACCCTGGGAGGCCTGGAACGTGGTGGGGGTTGTTGGTTTTCTTCTGATTGTTGGCATTGGCAGAATTTTGGGTTGTGGTGGACGGGGAGAAAGGTTGGGTGGGTGCAGAAGGAGCAGCATACCGATGTGCGGAGACGCTTGATGTTCTCGCCGCCCTTGCCAATGATGGCGCCGGCTGCCTTGGAGCCGACCAGGAGGCGCAGCTCGAACTTGCCGTTCGCGAGTGCGTCAGCGTAGCCGTCACCAGAGAGATTCTGTAATTATTTTTTTACTACAATTAAATATATATAATATTGCTTATTTATATTATTATTAGCCTTTTTTCAAGAATATTATTAGTTTTCGAACAATTTTCGCAGCTATTCGAGCAACTTAATAGTAGAATATTACAATTGTTCAATTGCAACGTTTAGATTTCGATGCACACAATATATACATAAAATAGAAACAAAAAGAGAAATGTTTCCTAAATCCCGGGCTTGGAAAACGTCCATCTTAGGTTTTTTTTAATCCTGCAAGAAACCCCGCCTAATATAGAAGAAATAACTTCCGAATAAATAAGCAAGGAAGCGGAATCACCGGACAGTCCTTTTAAATACGAACCATTCAAAAGCTGAATAACAAAAAGGCCACACCCCGCTTCAACTTAACAGCAAATGCCAGGATATTATCAAAGAGAATGAACATATAACATATACTGAAACTTTCTAAACTTCCTTTTCGAGGCATAGCTTTCCAAGTTAAAAAAAAAAGAAACAGGAAATGGAAGCGCATCCATGTATGTTTTGAACGTCCAACAATAACCACAACTATTTCACCCATTGTTGTACCCGAAAAAAGAAACGCGCCAATTCCGGTAAAAAGCGGAGGAGCATCTCATCCATCATCAGCTTACTCTTCGGCTCGTATATTGCTCCCTGGGAATGGGCCCATCATCTCGGCTCCTCACCTTCTGACGCTTCGGATAGTCGCGTCCGTAGTCGTTGTCGCCTTGGCGCTTCATTTCGATGCCGTTGCGAGGGATTGCGGGACTGCAATTGGAAGCAATAAATAAGTATGTATATATATAATATATATTATATAAATACAAGCAAATAGTTATCAAATTTTAAATGTAAAAAAAATTACTAGAAGAAAACCCAAAAACCCGAGCCCAAACCTATGCAGATTCAATGGAAATGAGCACCTTTTGACACATAATGCAATGCTAATCTCGTTTGAATAAATAAACAAACCATTATAAACTAAAAAAGCAGTGCAAATCTAAACGAAAAGCAAACAAAAACAATCCAGAATCTTACTTGGCGCGAGCGCGTCCCAAAATTTGAGTTGCTAAACAGCGTAAAGATGTGCGTAAGCAGCGTAAGTGTACGCGTTGCGGCAGGAGAGCGGATGGACGGAACGAAATATTCCGTGGTGGTGGCCGAGGCGCAGAGGGGGCATAGGCCGGACCGAATCGATGTGGACTCTCTCGGGTGGCAGAGAGAGTGTGCTAGGACGAGAGAGCAGAGGGGGCGCAGAGATGGCGGTATTGAGAGAGCATACAAGGCAGAGAGAGCTGACGAGGCAGGCAGAGAGTGCGCAGAGAGAATGGTGCAGGTTGTTAGAGAGCTGGCGAGAGAGTGCGCTTCGGAGAGATGGCAGACGGGAGGAGAAGAGACTAGAGAGTAGTCAACGGCATGCAACCCCGATACAAAAGTTCAGGAACGATGTCAGGTGAGCAAGAGTGAGAGAATACAGAGAGAGAGAGAGAGAGAGAGAGAATCAGAGAATGAGAGGGTGAGAGAAGTTCTGATAGCGGAAAAAAAATTTATGAGGAGAAGGCAAGAGTTTAATGGGGTGAAACAGTTGAGAAGTGACGAGCAGAACAGCGAGATAAAGAAAGTGAGGGAGGGAAAGAGAGAGGGAGAGGGAGAGAGAGGGAGAGAGAGAGAGAGAAAGAAAGAGAGACCAATTGGAAAGTGTACTCACCGATAGAGCGATAGCAGCGGATTGTGCTGCTGATGAAGCTGCTGCTGTTGAGGCTGTGGAGGATGCGACCAGGCAGCGAGTTGGTTTAGAGCAGCGGACATGGGGTGCTGTAGAGGGAGAGAGAGAGGGACAGAGAGAGAGACAGAGAGAGAGTCAGAGAGAGAGAAAGAGAGAGAGAAAGAGAGAGAGAAAGAGAGAGAGAGGACAGAGAGAACAGAGAGGATAGTGAATAACATGCAGATAAAGCAGAATAGTAAACGAGAAGCACAAGTCCAAATCCGCGCGCAGATCAATGCAACGGCATGGGCAAAGTAACGAAGACACGAAATGGATACAACAAATTTATCAATAAACCTCTTCTCTCTCTATCTCTGTTCTCTCTTTCTCTCTCTCCCTCTCTCCCTCTCTCTCTTTCTCTCTTTCTCTCTCTCTCTCTTTTTAATCCCTTTCACAAAGGGATAACTGATGCCGTTCAATCTCTCAACGTAACACGAAATCCCTCTCATGCAATGGCGCTTTTCTAGCTACTGCTCAAGAAAGTTGTTGGTGTTGGATGGGGGAAGAAGAGCGGAGAGGGGGTGGTTGGTTGTGTTGAGAGGAGGAGGGCGGGAGGAGAGAGGAGACTCTTTGGTGGCGAGGAGGCGACGGGACGGGGATGCCAGGGCGGACGGCCAGCTAGAAGGATGGGCGGAGGAGGCAGAGGGAGAGAGAGAGAGAGAGAGAGAGAGAGAGAGAGAGAGAGTAAGAGAGAGAGAGGAAGAGAGAGACGAGCGAGAGGAGTGCCCCGGTGCAAACGGCAGAGAGGGAGAGGGACCGCGAGAAAAAGACTGAGACAGAAAGAGAGAGAAGGCAGAGTGGATCGGAGGGGAGGATGGATGAGGTTGTGCAGACAGCAAGCCAGAGATAATGAAGATGGAGGGAGAGGGGGAGAGAGAAGGGAGAATGAGAGGGAGAGGGGGAGAGAGAGGAAGGTGAATAAGATAGAGCGAGAAGAGTGAATAAGAAGGAGAGGGAGGGGGAGAGTGAATAAGAGAGAGAGAGAGAGAAAAGAGAGACAGAGAGAGAGAGAGAGAGAATAAGAGAAAGAAAGAGCGAACTAGCTAGATCAGAGGAGTGAGAAGTACGGATAGATGGAGACGAAATGGGAGTGAAGGGGCAATGTGGAGAGGGGGGTTTTGAGCGTCGTTTTGTGTGTGGGGGCCAACGGCTTGGCTTGGAGGCCCCTCTTTCACCAAACTACTCTCGCGCTCTCTCTCCCTCTCTCTTGCTCTCTTTTTCTCTCTCTCCCTCTCTCTTGCTCTCCTTTCTCTCTCTGTCTCTTTCTTTCTCTCTCTCTCTCTCTCTCTCTCTCTCTCTCTCTCTTTCAATGTCCGTCATACTTTTCACACTCAAACACTTTTTCAAACTTTTCTTTTATATTCGAGAGAGAAGTAAATACGACTAATTCTCATTGTTTTTGATTTTTTTTATCTATCTGCATCTCTCTCTCTCTTTCTCTCTCTTCTCTCTCTCTCTCCTCGGTCTTCCTGTATCTCGCTTTCTTGTATCTCTCTCATACTCTGCACCAATCTTGATGCTTTCATTATCTTCTAATACCTTGTTTATGGCAGTCGAGGAAGTGTCTATCGGTCAGGATTGCATGAAGTGGAAGAAAGGCCAAGGGATGTCAACAATTCGCCCTCCCTCGATGGAATGACAGAACCAGTAAAATGGACTACTGGAAAGTAAAATCGCAAAATAGTTTCACGGAAAATGTTGATTGATCGATGTGTGCGGGGAGAGAGAGAGAGAGAGAGAGAGAGAGAGAGAGAGAGATTGTAAGAGAGCACAAGACAGAGACATAGAGTGTGAGAGAGCGAGAGCGAGAGAGAGAGAGAGAGAGCGAGAGCGAAATAATGAGAGAGGGAGCTAGAGAAGAGTGATCGATGAAAGGAAAGAGTGAAAATTGATTTGAAGAGATGCAAAAGTATGGAGAACAAGATGAGTTGAGAGGGAATGGAACGGACAGTTATAGACAGACATAAGAAGTTTGCTTGCGGCCCAAGACCGTCTTTTCACCACTTTTCTTTTTTTCTCTACGTCTCACGCTTTCTTCCTTCCTTTATCGTGTCATCGCTGTTCTCTTTCTTTCTTTCTCTTCTTTCTCTCCCTTTATCCCTCTCCGTTCCTCTCCCTTCCTCTCCGCTCTCTGTCTGTCTGTCTCTTTCTCTTTCTCTCTCTCTCTGTCTCTTGCTATTTCTCTCACCATACTGTCGTCATTCAGTCAATTCATGTTGTTCCCATCTCACAGCTTCTCTACTTCTCTTACACCCTCGCACTTCACCGCACTCTCTGCTCTACCCCTGCCGTTGACTTTGCACTCGTTTTACAATTCTATTCAAGCATTTCTCTTTTTCTATGAAGCTCCTCTCCCTATCTCTCTCTGCCTCTCTCTGTTCTCTCTCTCATCCCTTCCCTCCTCTCTTTATCTCTCCCGTTCTCGAATTTGTCTTCAGTTACTGCTACAGCCATACTTCTGAGCATAGAGAAAGAGGGCATCGGCCGCGATAGAGTCGTTGATAGAATGCGAGAGAAAGAAAAATGTTGGAAAGTGAAAGAACAGAGAGAGAGAGAGAGAGAGAAGGAGAGAGAGAGAAGGAGAGAGAGAGAGAGACAGGGAGAGAGAAAGACGAAAGAGAGAGAGAGAGAGAGACAGACAGACAGACAGACAGTGAGAGACTCTACTCCCTTTGGACTCAGCCACCCCCTGCTCCCTCTCCTTTCTCTTCTCTATGCTTCGTTCTTCCAACTTCCCCTCTTTTCTTCTCTGCCTCTCTGCTCCTCTTTATCTCCTCATCTCTCTATTCGTCCGCACCTTCCCCATTTCCAAGCATGCGTGCGTGTAAGAAAAAAGTGAAGGCGAGAGAGCGTGAGAGGGCGGAGAGAGCAGGAAGTTAGAAAGAGCGAGAGAGAGAACAGACGAGTTAGAGACCGAGAGCGAGAGAAGAGATGAGAGAGTGAGAGAGAAAGAGAGAACAGACAAGTTAGACATAGAGAGAGAGAGAAATAGTGTGAGAGCGAGAAGCATTGCGAGAATAAGAGATACACGTTCCTTCATGGCTCCTCCGGCATCGAACGGCCGTGGGGGGGGGGGGGCTCTTCTCTTTCCCAAGATGTTGTCTGTCTAGTGCGCCATGAAAAGGGAACACGGAATTTGAAAACGGAGAGGGAGAGAGAGAGAGAGATGAGAGAGAGAGGAAGAGGGAGAGAGAGAGAGAACGAGAGATAGAAAGAGGGGCAGTTTGAGGAAATATAGAGAGTGGCAGAATGAGAGAGAGAGAGAGAAAAGCGATAGAGGTTGAAAAGAAGGAATTACCCCCAAGTGTTTGGGGTACCGGCCTGGCATTTCGATCTCTCTGATGTTCACGCACGTACTGATGTGAGAGCGTGATAGATAATACAGGAAGCTTCCAGAACCTTCCGGAAAGCCTGGTTATACGGACGAACTCTCTTTCTAGAACATCCCGGGAAGATGCAGCTTTTGCCTCCGACACTTGGAGCCTTTCGGAAATGCCACATGGGCCTCAGGAGCGAGTGAGGAAAGACAGAAATGGGGGGGGTAGAGAGGCAATGGAGTCCATTAGGCAGATGGCATTAAGTCATACAGTTCAGCATTTCGAGAAGATGGTCGAGTTAAAGAATTATCCGGTGAACTTTCATACATCTTTTACGAGTTTCTATATCGGACTGCTCCTGGCGCCATGTTGAAGTCATTCTGATGATAGTTTGCAAACATGTGGTCGGGTCACCCAATAACCTTTGGTACCATTCAACATGATAGCCCGGTATCTCCCACCCCCAGCCAAACCGGGTACCACCCCAGTCTCCCTGTTTTACCTCGGTACTCCCTCCCCCTATCAGACCCCCTTGACAGACCCCTTGTACCCCCACCCCTTTGTCAGAGCCCCTTGACTGACCCCGCGAAGACACTCGGTATGCCGATGGGCGCTGCTGTAACGATGCTTGTGCCGTCAGTGAAGAGGCCGCCCGGCAGCACCGACGCCATTCTCAGAGCTGTAAGAGAGAGAGAGAGAGAGTGTGGGTTGGAGAACGGGAGGAAAGAGAGATGGAGTAGAGAGCGAGGAAGAAGAGAGAGAGAGAAAGAAAGAGAGAGAGAGAGAGAGAGAGAGAGAGAAAGAGGGCGAGAGACGCAAAGAGAAACAGAAATCGTAGCTAGCAACACAATAATTGTAGTAGCTAGGCTAGCGATAACCGGACTGGAGAGCGCGGAAGGGGCGCAATGTTATTAAAAAAATAATCAATATATATATATATATATAATTTTCAGAAATAATTTAAATATCCGAACTTCGAATATCGAAATCGAAAAAGAAATTGATCGAAAAAGCATAATAGAATGCACACAATATGCATAATGGAAACGGAGTAGAAGAAGTGTGTGGTGGAAAACTAATAAACTAAACCAAAAATTATACATATAGAAAATAATTTTTATTTTTCATATTTTATATAATTTTTTACAGCTTATTGTTAGAATCAGCTTGAAATAAGTGGATTTAACGAAGCGCTTATCGAGAATCCGACTAGTGCGAACTTGTTGTGGAAGTGGAGTTGACACAGGAATACCCCCCCTGTAATCTATTGAACGGGGCGGGGGTCGAAAGGCAGTGGGAGAGGGGAGAGAGGAAAGAGAGAGGGAGGGAGGGAGAGGCGGAAGAGAGAGAGAGGGAGGGAAGGAGGGAGAGATGGAAAGAGATGGGAGAGAGAGTTGGAAGAAAGCGGGGATGAGATTGGGTGAGAGAGCAAGATGAGACTTACGGATTAGAGAGAGAGAGAGTTGTGGGGATTATAGAGGGAAAGGTACCGAGAGAGAAACAGAGACAGAAAGAGAGGGTAAATGCGAAGAGAATTAGAGAAAGAGAGATGGGAGGAGATGCGGGAAGGGGGGGGGGGGGGAGCAAGCAAAGTGTCAGGCCGGCGGAGAGCAATAGGGGGGAGAGCCAGAGAGGGGACCGAAGGCACGTCGCTGCCAGCCAAGCAGCAAGAGCACGCGATGAGGAGAGGCACAGAGAGAACGAGAGAAGGGAGAGGGAGAGAGACAGAGTGAGAGAAAGAGAGAGTGAGACAGAGAGATAGAGGGGTGGAGAGACAGAGAGAAAGAGAGAAAGAGAGAGAGGGGGAGAGAGACAGATTTAGGGAGAGGGAGAGAAAGAGAGAGAGAGAGAGAGAGAGAGAGAGAGAAGATTGGGAGAGTTATAAAGATAGTGAAGCAGAGGAGGATACTATGAAGGGAAGAATGTTAGGATTCCGGTATGCGAATGGGGGGGGGGTGGCGATGAGAGGTGAACGAGACAGGAGGGGAAGAGTGGGAGAGGTGGGGAGTGAGTGAGTGAGAGAAAGAGAGAGAGAGGGGAAGAGAGAGAGAAAGAGCGGGAGAGAGAGAGAGTGTGAGAGAGAGAGAAAGAGAGGAAGAGAGGCTGAGGGAATGTGGATAGGTATAATTCCTCTATCAAAACGAATGCACACTAAAGAAGAAGAAGGAAGAGCGACGCAGTATGGAATCCTTCCGAAGTTTATTCCTTTTTTTGTCTAATTAGACCCCATAAAATTACTATAGAATCATTTATTCTTTTGAAATATAAATAAGGTGGACTACTTTTTTCGTTTCATTATCGATTTGGAACCGACTTTATTTTCTCTCTCTTTTTTCCTCGTTTATAATATAACGGGCACATCACATGCAAGAGAGATGCTGTTGTAACCTTGACTGCCTCATCTTTCTTCTCCTTTTTGCTTCATCCCATAGCCTCCTGCCATCCTTCATTCGTTCTCCTCTTGTTTCACTTATCTCTCTCTCTATCTCTATCTCTCTATTCTCTTTCTCTCTCCCTCACTATCTTTCTCTTCTCTTCTCTGATCTCTCTCTCTCTCTCTCAATCACTCTATGACCCCATTGACCCATCTCGCTCAGTGTGCCTTTCAGAAATCGTTAATCGCATTTTATAGTGCAGGAATTTTGGGTTAATCGCATTTTATAGTGCAGGAATTTTATCAAAAAACCCCTGCACTATAAATTGCAATACTTTCTAAAACACCAAATGAACGATTAAGTCTTCTGCGTAATCTCATAGAAAAAAGACAAATATGTATATGAAAACGAAAACGCAAAAGACTGAATCCTTCAATATCAAATAAATGCATGAAAAACTTCCTGGACCCTGCAACCGGTAAAATACATTAGGAAGGAAAGAAAGATTCGGAAGGCGAGTTCATGCAAACTGTTTTCTCCAACTGACAGCTACCATTTACCTGTATTCGACACCCCCCCCCCCCTCTTCTCTCTCTCCCTCTCTCTCTCTCTATCTCTCTCTCTCTCTCTCCCTCTCTCTCTGTCTTGCTCTCTCTCTCTCTCTCTCTCTTACCCCTCCGACTTCTCCTTTCTTGATCAGCTGCTTCACGCCATCTCCCTTGGACTGGATATATCCTACTCGAAGACTTAAGCGCTAACGATAAGGAACGACAATCTATTGAATTTTTCAAAAATAGTTTTCTATTTTTTCATAATGCCAAAAAAGGAAAAAACTTTCTTATTGATATATTTTACAAAGTCATCTAAAAGGAACTGAATAGGAACTATGATTTCAGAGGGAGAGAGTGAGAGCGAACGAAGGATAGAGAGGGAAAGAGTGGGAAAGATGGAGAGAAAGAGATTGCCACTGCGAGGGAGAGAGAATGAAGAGAAGATAGAGATAGTCGTGGTGTAAAAGAAGTAAGTGAAAGAGATAGAGAGTGAGGGAGTTATAGAAAGAGAGAAAGCACAAGAGAGGAGGTGTGATCAATCTCTATGTACATCTAGATACACCCATGAACTCCAACCATAATCTCATGGTTTAAAAAATATATATTTTTCACATATAGAAGAGGAGAAATTGTCAGCTGAGTTCTCGTTTCTTTCATGTCGGAGGCTGTTCACAATGTATCCTCTTCTGGAACCTTCAAGGACTTGTTGCTAAATATCTTGACTGTCGCTCGACCTCCGAAACTCCTGATTGAAGCACTTGTCGTGATTATTTTCAAACCATTTATGACATCTAGCAAAGAGAGGTTTTCCACTTTCTTGAGCATTTTGTATGTACATGGTGCAGTTGTAGAGAAAGACAATGTTCAAATTAAATGATTTATAGACCAGGTGAGAGCAAATTTGTTAAAAATCAATGAAGAAGTAGTGAATAGTAATTTTGAAACATGTGATTTGCTGGAGAAATTACAGGAGAGGAAGAGATGGCGACACCGAGAGGGAGTGAAATATGGAAAGAAATAGAGAGAGAAAGAGAGAGAGAAGAGAGAAAGAGAGAGAGAAAGAGAGAGAGAAAGAGAGAGAGAAAGAGAGAGAGAAAGAGAGGGAGAAAGAAAGAGAGAGAGAGAAGAGAGAGAGAGAGAGAGAGAGAGAGAGAAAGAGGGAGAGAAAGAGAGAGAGAAATAGAGAGAGAGAGAGAGAGAGAGAGAAGAGAGAGAGAAACAGAGAGAGAGATCGAGAGAGAAAGAGAGAGAGAGATCGAGAGAGGAAGAGAGAGAGAGATAGAGAGAAAAAGAGGGAGAGAGAAAAGGAGAAAGAATTCCCTTCCACCCCTCACTCCTCCTCCATCTTGGTGATGCTAACACTGCGGTTCCTCTCTTCCTTCTCTTCGACACGCTTTTATCGTGACGCTCTTCAAACGACCTCGTGTGGGTGATGGGCAGAAGCACTCAACGCTGTTAGGGTAAGGAAGAGAGGGAGAGAGACGGCAGGAGTTGTTTTAAAGGAGTCTTTTAGAGAACCAGGGAGGCAGCCCTTTGGAGTCTATGAGATAATGGTGTTTTCGAGCATGAGAGCATGACTGGACTGGTTGCTTGTTCATTCATTGGCATACAAAAGAAATCTTACACTGAGGATTCTGCTATTTCGAATTCTTTTCTCTCTCTCTCTTTCTCCTGGTTTCTCTGCTGTTTCTCTTAATCACTCTCTGATCTCATTGACCTCTCTAAATCTGCCTGCCTTTCAGAAGTCCAAAGCTCGGTTATCCTCGTTATTTTATCAGAAATCACACACAATAAATACACTTCAAAACGAAGAAGACAAGAACTGAAGAAGTTGTTGAGAAGAATACGTGTGCACGATAATTGAATGGAGAACAGGAACATCTCGAGGGCTGACCGGGGCAGAGCGAGGGGCGCGGGGGTGAAAGCAGTGGGTTGAGCGAGCAGAGAAAGAGAGAGAAAGAGAGAGAGAGAGAGGGAGAGAGAGAGAGACTCCTGGTTATGGTGAGAGGGAGAGAGAGGAAGAGAGTGAGAGGGAGCGAGATGGAGAGCGAGAAAGAGAGCTTGAGAGAGAAAACGATATCATTTATCCATTGCTATAGCCGCTGTGAGAGGGGTCGCCAGAGTTTATGTGTGAGAAAGAGGGGAGACAACACGGTATATTGGAGGGCCACTCGGCTGCTGGGGAATCTGGCTCTGAAAGTATCGTTGGGAGTCGCTTAAATAATACCTACACGGTCATTGGTAACGCGCGAGCAATCGGTCTAGAATCCTAAATTAGAAGATGAAAGTAGTATACACATGACTATATATATGTATATGCTGAACAGTGGTGGGCGATAAGAGGGCCCATTGGAAAATGGCGATGGGTGGACTGGGGTGTTCAAGGGGCCCCAGACTGTGAAGGAGACGAGAGATTTTTAGTGAGCGAGTGAGGGGGCGGAGGGCAACATCTCGGTTCGTTTAGTGTGTGTGTGTGTGTGTCTGCTGAAATGTACGTGAAATGCGTCGAGTGCGAGCGTGGGGAAAAGTAGGAAATGACAGAAAGCAAAGTTCTTCCAGGCGGCACTCGCCACACCAAAATGATTGAGTTGTGTGTGTGTGTAAGCAAGAAAAGAATGAAGAACATGCGCATAATAAGAAACAAATAATGGACATTTATATATATTTATTCTAAAGAGCGATGAGAACAGCTAGAATAATAAGGAGAGAGAGAGAAAACGAGAGAGAGAGAGAGAGAGAGAGAGAAAAGCAAAGGCAAGAAAGAGCAGAACATTTTCACGAACGAACACGCACACACGAAAAAAGAACAGTAAGAATATATCAGTAATATATGTATCTCCACAGTCAAGATGCCTAATTCTCTCTCTCGACACACCTCTCCTTCAATTCTTTGTTTTGGAAGTAATACAAAAAATATATAAATAAAGAAAAAATAATATAATTAAAAAGAGAAGAAAAGGCAGCGCGCGATCGTGTGTACAAGTATGCGTGATTAATACTAATGGTAAGAAAAAAGAGAGTAAAAAAATAAACCTAATTGTTAGCCTTCTAGTATCAGATGAATACAAACTCATTCTAGAGACAACATTTTGTGATGCACTCTCTCTCTCTCTCTCTCTCTCTCTTTCTCTCTCTCTCTCTCTCTTTCTCTCGGATGATGAGGGGAAGAAGGGCTGGCAAGAGAAATGGATTGAGAGGGACGACATTTGCATTTGTGAGAAAGATGACACTACATGAAAAGTAGGAAAATATAGGGTGCTCAGATAGCGAAAAGCGAAGAAACATTGCGAGAAACACACAGAAACCGGATTTTGGCGAATCTGAGCAACGAGGATGGATAAGAAGGGAGTAAGAAGGGGCAGGTATCGGGGAGCAAGGAGAGACTGTGGATTTCATTCTAGCCTACTGTGTCTGTTGCTGTCTTTCAATTCCTTACGGTCTACATACAAGTGTTGCCCGTGTGACTAGAAGATACAGTGATCTTGTTCAGCAAGCGACAAATAAGGAAATCCACAGTCACATTATTTGCAGAGAGAGAGAGAGAGAGAGAGAGAGAGAGAAAAAGAGGGAAACAGGGGGAGAGAAAGAAAGGGAGAGAGGGAGGGAGAGAGAGAGAGAGAGAGAGAGGGAGAGAGAGAGGAAACGGGGGAGAGAGAAAAAGAAAGGGAAAGAGACAGAGACAACTGTAATGCGTAAGCGACTGAGCTGTTTGTCAAAAGAAGCATGCAAAATATGCATGATTCTGTGACTAAGGGAGGGAAAGAGAGAGACAGATAGAGAGGGATTGAGAAAGAGAGAGAGGGATTGAGAAAGGGAGAGAGAGCTAGCTGAGAGAATGAGGCTTGTGGAGATATAGAGGGAGAGACACACACCACTGATAAAGTAGGAAGGCTCAACGCGCGTCTTAAAGAGAGAGAGAGAATGGTAGTGAATATGCGTGAGTAAATACAAACGGTAGATTAAAGGAGGAGCACGTATTAGACGAAGGCTGTGTTCTGAAGAGAGCGGCGCGATTTAAAAGAAGAAAAAAAACAATCGCGTCAGGGGCAGAGTCGGGCATAATTTTATCATTAACAATATCAATCAATCAATCAATAACTGCTGGCCGCCAATCGATATACATATTTGTTGCTGCTAAACGAGTGCACAAACACACACTTTGTAAGACTCGGGTTTTAAAGGAGTTCTCGCGAATAAAGCTAGCCATCGTGTTGAGAGAAATACATCCATTTTTGCTCTGCTTATAAATATGCTAGGGAATGGGGAGGGGGGCGGAGAAGGAGAGATGAATGGGGGCTGAGCAGCTCCGGTTCGATTCCTTTGGAGGAATTGGAAAAGAATTTAAAAAGAATGAAAAC
The DNA here is from genome assembly GCA_945643635.1 of Allodiplogaster sudhausi. NCBI lineage: Eukaryota > Metazoa > Nematoda > Chromadorea > Rhabditida > Diplogasteridae > Allodiplogaster > Allodiplogaster sudhausi. Next base: position 4,279,256 of record CALZFC010000029.1, read on the forward strand.
ATGATCGAGTCTGTGTCTGTGTGTGTGTAAGGAGAAGAGAGAGAGAGAGATGCTAATTACCCGTACAGAGGCCTTACATCTTTTCTTTTTCTTATTCTTCTTATTCAATCTTCCTCCACTTGCTAATAAACTCTCTTCCTATTGTTTTTGCCGTGTGGATACACCTTTTCTCATCGTGTATGGATATATTCTGGGTCTCGTTGGGAAAGGTTACGGTTGGAGAATACGGTATGTGGTGGTACTGTGGGAGTTGTTGAAGCGGAGAGAGAGAGAGAGAGAGAGAGAGAGAGAGAGAGAGAGAAAGAAGATGATGCCGGCAAACAAAGATGAAGAAGAAAAACCAGAGTCAAGACAAGAGCATAGACACGCACTCGGAGTGTGGAGTAAAAGGGACATTGGTATTGGAGAGAGCGATAGAGAGAGAGTACGGTATGGGTGAGCTGGGGGAGATACTATGGGTAGTGGGTAGAAGTGGGTTTAGAACTGGGTAAAAATGGGGGGTGGAGAGAGAGAGATGGAACTACAACAGTTCGTACTGTCGAAGGTGAATACGCTGGATGATGTCGCGGCAGTCGTTGAAGACACGCCGGATGTTCTCCGTGTCAACGGCGCATGTGAAGTGCGGGTAGCAGTGGTGGCGGCCGTCCCCGCCAGAAGTAGAGATACGCTGAAGAGGAGAGAGAGAGAGAGAGAGAGAGAGAGAGAGAGAGAGAAAGTGGGAGAGAAAGGTAGAAGGACAGAGAGAGAGGTAGAGGGAGAGATAGGTAGAGAAAGAGAGAGAGAGATGGAGAATTAGAGGTATGTATGTTAAGAGAGATTGAGAGAGAGGATAGAGAGTGGGAGGGAGAGAGAGTGTGGAAGTGAGAGAGAAAGAGAGAGAGAGCGATAAGAAATAAGAGCGGTGGAGAGAAAGAAAGAATGAAAAGACGCCGTGAAACACTGACAAGAAACTCTCCGCGGATAAAGTACTTTGCCCGGACGACGTTGACAGCATCGGTGGCCGCGTCGTAGACAGCGTCGTTCGGCAGCTGGTAGTTGGCGAACTCGGGGAAGAAGGTGGCGAGGAGGTAGCGGCCTGCCTTGATCTTCTCGGCTAGCAAGTCCTGTGGTGCAAACATTTTGTTTATTTCAGCTTTTTTTTTTTTACTTTCTTTAAACCTTTTATCTACATATGTAGATATTTGTGTCTTTGTTTAAAAATGGAATAAATGAGGCTACTTCACTGTCTAAACACCTACATACATACGTGTGCACAGTAGTTAGTAAAAGTTAATAAGAAAAAAACAGGGAACTCGAATGTTGGCCGTCGACAAAAATTAAAGATAATATTTTGTTGTATTATAAATAATTAAAAAGCGAAAAAAAAGTATGAATGATGTCACATAAATGATCTCGACTACCTGCTTGTTCAAGAAGAGAATGACCGAGATGGTCTTGAGCCACCGATTATTCCAGATGTTCTTGAAGAGCGCGAGCGACTCTCGTAGCCTGACAATTTATATATTTTTATTCATTTATTTATTGATTTGACCGACGCCTATATCGTATTTCTGCCACCAGACACACCAGAAATATGATATTGATGCGTCGTATTATGTGCGCTGATATGTATGTACATACATATATCGCTCTTATTTGCTATAGAGTGCAACATTTCATGGGCAGACATGTATGTTTGCTGCACATTTCCTTATTTGATTGTGCGACGAGTTCAGAGAAATCCCCACAAGATGTAAAAATGCTCTGCCACTTGATCCTATTTTTCTGATAAAAAAAAGACATACATTATGAAAGGTAACAATTTGCGTTGTTGAAATGGATAAAATGTATAAAAAAATATAAATAAATATTATTATAAAAAAGAGAGAATAAAAATGGAAAAGAAAAAAACCAAAACCCACAAACCCACAAACCTACAAATCCAAAACCCGCAAACAAACCGATTCATGGTGTTGTCCTCCCAGAGGACGAGATTGTAGGAGGAGGAGGCGCACACGAAGATGATGGCAGTCACGTCATTGAAGCACTGGATCCACTTTCGACGCTCGTCACGCTGCCCACCCACGTCAAACATACTGAGAGAGAGAGAGAGAGAGAGAGAGAGAGACAGAAAGAGATAGAGAGCGAGGAGAGAGGGAGAGAGAAATAATGAGAGGTATGAAGAGTGTATGAGAGGGGGAGAGAGAAGAGAGAGAAAGTGTGAGAGTCAGAGAGAGCGAGAGAGAGAGAGAGAGAGAGAGAGCGAGCGAGTGAGAGAGCTTACATTAGAATGGAGCGGGTGACAGACGAGTGAGAGAAAAGTAAGAGAAAGTAGAAAATTCGAGAGGGAGGGGAAAAAAAGAGAGTTAGAGAAAGAGAGAGAGAGAGAGAGAGAGAGAGAGAGAAGGAGTACTGACTGGAAGCGAACTTTGTCGACCTCGAACTTGGTCTCGAAGATGCCCGTTGTCATCACACGGCACCGAAGAATGTCCTGAGAGAAGGGAATAAAAATAATGCTTCAAACATGGTTTCAAAAAGTTCTTTTTCTTGTCAATATTATTATATTTTCTTTTAAAAAAACAATAATTAAACTTTTAAAAACTACGCAACGCAAATAACATACTATTAAACATTAAAAAAAGAAGGAGAAAAAAATGTTGACCTGCTCGGATGGATTGTAGTCGGGTTGCCTGACTTCATTGACCTTGTCAAGGAAACTGAAAAAAAAATTTTTTTATGCATATATGAGTGTCTTAATTTCGTCAATATATTCTAAACTGAAATTGTGTATTCCTTCAAATAGGCAAACCCTTCAAATCTTCCTCTGCTGATTCATAATCTCTCTCTTTTGATCTGCCGACACAAAACTCCACATTTTAACGTAACGCATAAATACAAGCAAGTTTCTGGTGAAATAGTGTATTTTAAAGTTTTACTTTTGCGATTCGACACCAATGTAAAAAAATACTTTGAAGACATCGAAAAGCTTTAACAACTACCCGAGAATATTAGAGTGTTATAAACAAAGAAAGCGGTTTATGATGCCATATATGGAAGCGTGAAAGGGGAGGAAGGATAGAGAGAGAGAGAGAGAAAGAGAGAGAGAGAGCGAGAAAGAGACAGAGAGAGAGAGAGAGAGAGAGAGAGAGCGAGAGAGAGTTTGAGATAACTGCATTCGTCTACTCAATCATGATTAGAAATCTCGCGGCTAAATGTCCTTTGATGAAAGAGTAAAGGCGATTACGAGACACAAATTCTTCAGGGGGCAACATTAAAAAGAGAGGAAATTGGCGGGAATTCAAATAGGTAATAATTTAAATGCTTTCAAGAAAGAAAAAAAAAACAAAACTTTACACTTACTACTTGGCGCAATCGATGAGTTGATACTCGCTACTCCGCTCGAAGCACGAGACGACGCCCTTGTCGGCCCAGCAACGGAGGACGTGGTCGTAGAAGACCTGAGGTTGTAATAAAATATATATATATATATATATCATAAATAAAATACTACAGTATTCCATTACTACAGTATTCCATTACTACAGTATTCCAGTACTACCGTATTAAATTACTACAGTATTCCATTACTACAGTATTCCATTACTACAGTATTCCATTACTACAGTACTCTCTGATTGCTGTCCCTTCTACCAAGTGCCCTTCTACATTGTTATAAAATATATATATATATCATAAATAAAATATTTATTAAATATTTAGTATAAAAATATATATGTAGTAATACCAATAACTGGTATATTGCTTTAACGAGTTTAAAAAAAAAAGTAGCATGCAAACTTTGTTTTTTTTAGCTGTTTATGCACCACTTTGAATATTCGGACACTATTTTGTTTGTATTTTCGTATTTAATGAATTTTAAAAGCCAGATTTTACAGTAGCGTCTCTCGGTATTGGAGCACACGATTTCAAGGAAAAGGGCGCGAATTTAAAGCTATGATTTTCCCGAATTTACGGCTAATTCTATTTGATGTTTACTTAACTTTTGCTCATGTTACTTGAGAAAGTGTGACTCATCATCAAGTGTGCCCTGGCCGAGATTGCCGGCCTTCTTCATTGGCCAAGAGGAAGAAATTGCTTCAAGAATTGATCGCCCGGAGAGCGGAACGAAGTTGAAAAGAACAACATAGGGCCTGTGATGATGTTGAGTGGAGAGAGAGGGAGACAGAGAGAGAGAGGGAGGCAGGGAAAGATAGAAAAACAGAGAGAGAGAGAGAGAGAAAGAGAGAGAGAGAGAAAAGACAAGAGAGACATAGAATATGCGGTCGAGAAGAATAACCAGCAGGGAAGAGGGAACAGACAGAGTGAAAGAAAGTGCGAGAATAAGAGAAGGAGAAATAGAGAGAAAAGAAAGTGAGGGAGGAAGAGAGAGAGAGAGAGAGAGAGAGAGAGAGAGAAATGTTGTTCAGTCAGTCATCGGCTGGAGAAAGAAAAAAGGGGTTGAAACCGCCCGTGTCAATCCCCTCTTGCTCTCTGAACCGAACAACCCACAGAAGAAGATGATGATTCCGCTGACAGAAAATCCATGAAAAAATCAATGGGAGAGAGAGAGGAAGTGAAAGAGAGAAAGAGAGAGAGAGAATAGTGAGAGAAGAAAGAGAGACTGGAGAAAGACAGAGAGGAAAAAGAAAGCAAAAATGATTATAGAATCGAAAGAAGAGAATGGAAAGAGGAGAGTGTCAGAGTGGCACAAAATGAAAGAGAAACATCGAAGAGATCGCTGCCAATTTTCAGGCAACTTTTCGATATGCCCTCTTTTTATCCCTCTGTTTCTTCGGTCTCTCTTTCTCTCTTCCTCTCTCCCTCTCTCTCTCTCTCTCTTATTCTCTTTCTTGGTTTTTTTTTTCGTTCTCACTCCCTCTCTAAAAATTTTTAATCATATAGAATAGTAGTCATTGCTTCATTTGAGTTCCCAATAAATAAAGAAAAAAGAAATAAAATATAATAGTGGAGCCAAAATCTTCGTCTCACCTGGGGATACTCAAATTCCGGATGGGAAGCAACGTCGAGAATGTATCTTCTACTATCTTCATTCTTCGTGTCGTCCACCGTGACCTTGGGATCAATCTCGTCCATCGCGTTCAAGATGACCTGTTGTAAAGTTGTAACGTTTTTCTTATATATATATTTATTTTTTACATTACAATTATTATTATATACATTGTTTTGTTGTTTCAAAAATGAAATTTACACTGTATTTTTAACAAATTATTTTTTGCGTAATATTTTTGACATTATTTTTTTTATTTTTGCTTTTAATTTCAACCCCCCTTCAAAAGTGATTTATATATTTGACATTGTACCCATTTGTGTTCTCTCTGTGCTGCAGGGATTCAAAAAATGTTGAGCCTAGAGCAGAAAATCAAACTTTTCTACGTGAGAGCGAAAGAGAAAGGAAGGGAGGATAGAAAGAGAACTAGAGAGAGAGAGAGAAAGGAAAGGATAGCCAAAGAATGTTAAAGGAAGAGCAAGAGAGTGCCAAAGAGGCACATTTAGATGAACAGAACACCACAAAGGGAAGATTGTGGCAATTATAAAATGGAGAGAGTGGAAGAGTCAAAGAAAACACAGTTAGTGAGAGAGAGAAAGGGAGAGAGAGAGCGAGAGAGAGAGAGAGAGAGAGTTGTAGAGATGACGCAACAGTGGCGAGAGAAAAAGAGATCGCCGATTTATGAAAAATTTCTTTCTAATCATATCGATATGTTTTGTCCTGTATTGTCCATCTTGTTCTAAAGCCTTCCTTACATTCTCATTCTCTTATCAAGATTTCCATTCAACCGAAGGAATGTCTCGTTTTCTTGAGCTCTGCAGAGCCTGATAATCATCAACTCTCTCTTCCATCAATCAGAGAAAAGTAACACACTCTGTCTGGGCGAGAGAGAAAAGCGTGAGAAAGGAGAGAGTAAAGAGTGAGAGAAAGAGCGACAGAGAGAGAGAGAGAGAGAGAGAGAAAGGGAGAAAGAGAAAAGAAAGAAAGAGAAAAGATAAATGTATCTCACAGAAGGCGTTTTTTTGCGTCACAAAAAAAGGCTTGCTTGAAAAGTCAAAATTGATAGATTGAGCTGTTTTAATAATTCTTCTAATAATACCACTACTGGTGGTGTGCAGTATTTTTGTCCAATTTGTTCAGGCGTTTTAAATACAAACCACGGGTCCCTATCAGTGCAAGTTTAATTATTTAATCGTTTTGCCACCAAAATTGGAGAATTTCAATCTTCATGTTCAGGCAAAAGAAAGCGAATTTAAAACTCCCTTAATACCCAACTCAACCCCTTCAATTCTGCCCACTTAAGACGAGGTTGAGAGCAAAGTTGATCTCGTTCAAATGTCACATAATGTTCCACGGCGCAGTCGACTACACCTTTGTCAGCATTATCTACCACTCTTTCTCTCTCTCTCTCTCTCTCGCTTTCTCTCTCTCTCTCTCGTGTTCTATCTTTCTCTCTCGCTTTCTCTCGCTCTCTCTCTCTCTCTCTCTCTCTCGTCGTCACACGCATCCTATTCAACACGAGTGCTTATCGCTGAGTCGTGCTTTTATCACCCATCTTCCAAGAGCTGCCGCAGGAGAGATTTAGCGAAATGAAGACTAGAAAGGGGGACAGGAAAAGATGTGGAAAAGTGGGGAGGGGAGAGAGAGAGAGAGAGAGAGAAGGAGAGAGGGAGAGATAGAGGGAGATAGAGAAGGAGAGATGGGAAAAAAGAAGACATGGAAAGCACGAGACGCGCCGGCCCAATAATTCCCTCTAATCATGAATTGGCGTGGAGTTTGAAACAGCACGAGAAACCCTCCCGAGATGGAAAGGAAATAGTGGATAGGAGAGAAGGAGAGAGAGAGAGAGAGAGAGAGAGAGAGAGAGAGAAAGAGGGAGAGAGAGAGAGAGAGAGAAAGAGGGAGAGAGAAAAAAAGAGGGAGAGAGAAAGATTAAGAAATAGAGAAAGAAAACCATGCGATATTATGTATACATCCTAATGTAAGAGGAAAAGATAAATATGGCGAAGAAGTAGTAGAAAGTAGAGGCTTATATGCCAGAACAGGGTAGCAGAAAATAGAGAAGCTTTCCGGGGGAAGACAGACAACGAGAGATGAGGAAGATGGAGGGAGAAAGAGAGAGATTCAGAGATATAGAGATAGAGAGAGGCACTGAGATAGAAACAGAAACGGAAAGAAAGAGAGAGCGAGAGACAGCTTCAACCGAGGCTAAAAATAGCTGCTACTGCATTGGGCGCCGCTATCAAGGGGAGTACGGCGCGCACGCCAGAAAGCATCTATCTCTCTCTCTCTCTCTCTCCCTCTGTCTCTCTATCTCTTTATCTTCTGTCTCTCTCTCTCCCTTCAACCCTCGCCTTCCCTCTCCACCTAGTCGATAGCGGGTCGCTTCCTCTGCATGTCTGTGTCTGTTCGTTTACGCCCGATTCCTCTCAGAATGCCTACGGCCTCATATACATAAAGCAAAGCAACGAAGAAGGAAGAAAATGAGGCATAGGGGAGATAAATAGGGGAGAGAGAGAGCGAGAAAGGATGGGAGAGAGCGCGCGAGAGATAAAACGACAGAGATAGAGAGAGAGAGAGCGTGAGAGATGGAGAGAGAGAGATGGAGAGAGAGAAATCTAATGGTAAGAAGAAAATCAGACAGATCAAAATGGCAACGTTATGGGAAGGACTAAAAGGCAGATAGAGAGAGAGAGAGAGAGAGAGAGAGAGAGAGAGAGAGAGCACAGAGAGAGAGAGAGCACAGAGAGAGAGAGAGAGAGCACAGAGAGAGAGAGAGAGAGAGAGAGAGATGTGGAAATAGATGAATAGATGCTTGAGGCATCTTCGAATAAATGGCACTTATCCCATGGCAAGAGCGCGCGTGTTGTGTGCTAGTCTCTGTGATATTCCTTGATGTATGAATGTTTGTATAACGGGCCTTTCCCCGTATAAGATTCCGTGTTTATGTATGATAGAAAAGAGGGTGACTGGCTTCTTCTTTAAAAGACATTCCAAAGACCATGCAGAAATAGCAAAGAATTTCATGGGACAGACAAAGAAATGAAAGGAAAGGAAACGAAGAAGAAGATGCATGATTAATGGACAACAAAATTCAATCGTTTCTCTCGCATTCTCGCTGTGTGTGATTCATATCTCGCTCTCCTCTCTTCTCTCTCTCACTCTCTCTCTCTTTCTCTCTCTCTCTCTTTCTCTCTCTCGCTCGGCGAGGGAATACAAAGAGAAGCTAAAAATAGAAGCCATCGAGAGAGCAGAAAA